>OMKZ01026762.1:31283-48877 GCA_900302535.1 Neoniphon sammara
CTAGGCTGACCTGGCTGGGGGGCTTTGGGGCCACCGGTCTGCTGTGACTGGGCCTGGGCTTGGACCTGCGCCAGTGCCAGGCTGCCGGGGGTGGTGATGGAGCCCTGCATCTTCACCGGAGGGTCCCGTGACTGCTGGCCATACTCGATATACTGCACGCACAGGATATGGGAAGTGCAGAGCGAGAGACTTATTTATCTAGGAGTAAATTTCTCTGCCCATGGCTGGGACAGAGTAAAACTGAACGAATGATGAACAGAAAGAGCTGAGAAATTAAGGAAAAATTAAGGAAACCTGTTTACCTCTTGTAAATGGTGTGGGAATTGCAAAAAATGGCCAATTGAGGCCAAGTGTTGACAATACTGCGGATAATCCTTCAGTCTAAAGTGAGAAAGATATCAGTTAGCCTGTCTCCAGACACTGTAACTGATGTAAAACTGGCATTCATGAAAGAAATAAAAAAATATATATATATGATTCCCATACCTGTTTTTGAACCTATCTAGAGCAGCGATGCCAAAGTAATACATTTTGGATCCATAAGGTTTCCGTAAGGCTTCAAGAACATATCGCAGTGCCAGGCCCAGTGCCATGTAGGTGACCAGGCCCTTCTCTATGATACCACCAAACAGACAGGCGGTGATGTGCAGCTCCTTGTCCGGGTACTGGGGGAAGAAGCGATACTCCTCAAACAGGTTCCGCAGCATGCAATTGAAGACCTCTCGCTCCCGTTTGATGGTTGAGTCCTTGAACCTCTGAAGCATCTCCAGTACCTAGGAGCAGAGGGAGCATAATGGTTAAGCGAGATGACGAGATTTCAATCAGAAAAGCAACAACATTATTAAGGGTAAAAATTAGAACTGAATATCAGGTCCAGAAATCTCCTGGAAACACATGGAAACCTGATACAGATGCTTTGATTTTTGTTTAGAAGCAGTAACGTATAGCTACCTCATCCACAGACATGGTCGGATGAGGTGGATGGTTGTAGATGCGCTGGAAGTAGCTGTTTGCTTCATCATCTATCTCCTTACTAAAGTGCTGGTTTGCCTCAGGCCACACCTGAGAGAGGTCAGCTAAATAAAGAGAGAACAAAAAACTTTCTCAAAACAAAGCTATCACCCACTTGTATATTGAGTCAAAAATGATTAAGCATGGGCACAAAAACAATTCATGAAAAGCATGAGTACAACCTTGAAGTAACACACTAGGCATCAAAAGGATTCCAACTGATCAAGTCAGGTTAGACCTCTTGTTGATGCTTAAGTACAGTTAGGACACTAAAGTGGGGCTGTCAGCAAAAGCAGACAAAGAATGGAAGACTGACCTGTATTTCCTCTCAGATTTAAAACATAAAACCTTTCTTTAAAAAAATAAATAAATAAATAAAAGGTATGCAATTTAAGACATGGCTAAGAATTTAAAATGATATACCTCAATGTTAACAAGAGGTTATGACTGATAGAAAACTTAAAACCTTGTGGTACAGACACTAATGAGGAGTGTCTTAAGCCATACCAGTGTGGCACCCAAAATAAAATATAAATTAACAAATGAAAAATTAATCATGATAAACGCAGAGGAAATACAGTGTTGAGCAGCGCAGGGCGGGGCTCTCAGTCACACCACCACCACCACTTACAGGCCTTCATCTTACTCTGCTGAAAGGTGGGCGGGTTCAGGCCTGGTGTGCTCATCTTCCTGGTGCCAAATGGATCGTTGCTCACTGCTGGCATCCCCAGACCAGAACCAATACCAGAGCCAATGCCTGAACCCAGAGGACCTGGAGGCAACAAACATTCAAGAATGTATAAAACTTCCTGTTAAACTTTTTCTTTTTTAACTGTAAAAGCAGTATCAGTTGGGGGTGTTTAAAAATGAGTTCAACAGAAAGCAATTAAAAAACCATGGCAGCAAAAAAAATCAGACAGGAAGAAGGCATAGAATGCCAGTTTTGGTGAGCTAAATGTTGACAATGATTTTGCCAGCTTAAACTGCTCAGGCAGGGCTGTCCGAAGCCAAAGGACATAGACAGCTCCTTTAAGCTTTTACCCTACAACTGGCATGGGTAGTCTGTGTCTGCCTCAGGATCTCAAGCTATGACCCTGCCAATGAATAACACATGGTGCTGTATATGTGAAATGTACATGAATAAACAGTTAGTGCCATTGTAACTACAAACTGTTCCATTCTCATTTCCCCAGTGGACTCAAAAAAAACTCAAGTCAGACAACTGTGATACTACAGTATGAAGTGCTGATGTATATTGTTAGAAAATAATTAAAAAGCGTAGTACCAGAGTCCATACCAGGGAGCTGCGAGGAGAGGCTGCCAATGCCCCCAAATGGTGTGCTGGGGTTGGGGTTGGAGAGAGGTGGGAAGGCCTTGGCTGGGGACTGAGGGTTACTGAAAGCCGAGCTCAGTGAAGAGGGAAAACCCTGCATGCTCTGAGTATGGGAAGTGGCTGTGCCCCCCAAGTTCAAGGAACCCATGGCCGACAGGGGGTCCATCTAGAAGAGGGAAAAGAGAGAGCATGTGGGTCAGAAAAACAGTCAGGAAGGGACCCGGAGCAAATGAACGACAAACAAGATGAGGCTTCAAGCAACAATGTAATATCATATAATGTTCACGGAAGTTATAAAAAAAAAATTAAATGTAAGCATACAGTGTCTATACCACTTTACTGTGAGCATCAGTAAAAACAAACTCGTTTCTGAGCCTATTTTCGAGACATCAAGAAATATCTCACATTATAAGGTATCTCAAATTTTCCTTATTCCAGGGTCATCATATAGCCAATGAAGACCAATCTCGGTCTCCAGTTTATTTACTGCACTTGATAGCTGATATATTTAAATGATGATACCCATTTTACTGGAAATATTCATCATCTTAAACTTGAGGTGAGCAAGGCCATATTGTTTCTATTTCTTCATGAGTTATCAGATGTGCAGAGGTAGGATTGTGCCAAGACAAGACACTGATACCTGTACTGGGGAGATGGCATCGAGGCTGCTGGTACTGGGAGCACGTCCCTTTGGCATCACACCTGGCGGTGGCTGCCGAGCTTTGTTCATCACGTTGCTGCAGTTGGCCACCATGGTCAGGATTGTCTCTGACAGCTCCTGGGACACACTCCTGGGGGATACATAACATAGATTTTTCTAGTAAATTATAAATGATGAAACTGGATGTTAAGTGACAGGCAGATATCTACAATAAACCATAGTGATGACTGTAGAGACTGGAGAACAAACAAAGAAAGGTGACTAAAGTGACCATCATGACTATGATGGCTGTGCAAGGCACGTTTTCAGGCTTACAAGAAACACTGGGTTTCATTTGAGCAAGATGACATTACACTTTAATTCAAAAAGTCAGCAACCAGTGTCTCACCCAGCGCAGGACTGCAGGCAGGCCAGCATGGTGGCCAAGGTCTCTGGGGGCAGCTGAGCGCTTTTGGGTTGGTCCTTGTCAGGGGCCAGACCCCCCATAATAGATGGGCAGCGCCTCTTCAGGAACGTCACACACGCCTGGATAAAGGGTTCCTAACACAGAAACAAAATATGTGTTACAGACTATGAAATAAGATGTTCTCGGGGATCACTGAACATTACTTTGCTCAAAATCCATTTTATGATCTACTTGAGAAAACTAATAAGAACCATTACTGATCCTTTAATAATTTGTGGAGAGAAATGTCTGCGCTAACATCAATTTGAGGACTCACCCCATGCTCTCTGATTTTATCAGTCAGCCATTTGTCAAGTTTGAGGTATTCACGGCGAGAGGCAAGTGCAGCAAGGTCAATAACAAAGGCAAACGGAGTACCATTCAGCAGCATCGATAGAGACTGGAGTTAAAAAACAAAAACAATGGATTACTATGATTCCTTCATTTCAAATACAGCAGAATATGACTATAAATATTTCAGTATGGTGAATTTATTCCTAGTTAGCAGCCCAACATAACCCTTTAACGTCTTATTAACAAAGAAGAATATTACAAGGTGATTTTAGTAGTTTTTCTCAATTCATTACAATTTCACAGCCTTCTGACTTTTGCCACAGCCCTCTGACTTTTGTCTTTTACCTTTTATGTAGACAAAGGCCTGAATTTTATATTAAAATCATTTTAAAATTGTACAACTTTTTGCACCCTTTTCTTAATGTATTCTTTATGTATAATTTCTCTTAACTTTGTCCTCTTTTAGCTTTTAAGGCTTTTATCATTTGTTTCTTGTGTTTGGGTGATTGTTTTATGCCTTCCTGTTGGAAGGTACTTTGTGCTGTGCTTGAACAGTGCTATACAAACAGATTTTTTTTTCAAACTTAAGAATCCATGGATCCACCTACAATGTACATCTAGCCACATCATTTCTTCAGTTTGGGGTTTTAAGAGGGCAGTAGCCCAAGAAGTATTGTATACATCTACACTGGGGGTAGAACACATTCAATACAACAGTTGAGAATTCTGCAACACTAGGACAACTTTTTTTTTACTTTTGAAGACTGAGTTGTTTTTGGATTACAATTTGGTCCACGAACCTTCAAGTCCTGGGCCACGTCCAGGATGCGAGACAGCTTGGCCTGATCATACTGCTCCCCTCTCATGTACCACTCAGCCATTGAGTGCATGATGAGCTGGCGAATGGAGGGAGACTGGCCCTAAAAAAAACACGACCGCCAGGTTTAAGTGACTATACAGAGTACATAGTCAGGGTAAATGCCTCATTGAGAATTAACTGTCTCACAGAAATAAACATCTAGAAAGCAAATATCCTACATAAACACACAGACCTATCAAAGCCTGTCAGCACGCTGACACACGCTCTTGATTATAAAAACACCTCCCCAGCAGAATTTGTTGACACACCCCAACAACCATTATCAGTGAGATACTGATTCAGCCACCAACCTGTCCATGCCAGGCGTAGTGCAGGATGATGGCAGAGTTGGGGTGGTTGCCCAGGAAAATGGGCATGAGGTTAGAGATGAGCTCGTGGCGCAGTGTGTGCCAGGAGGTGGAGATCTGCAGCAATGCCAGCACCAACATGTCGGGGCAGTGCTTGATGGGGAAGCTGAACAGCTGCTTCACTTGCTCATACTGGCCCACCTCCGACAGCCGCAGCAGGCTCTCCACCAGGTCCAGGCTCTTCCTGTGAAAGGAGTTGGAGACATGAGCCACGGGCAAAGAGATTGCAGCACCGCCAGAAGGTTCAAACTAGCAACACATGTCACTTTATGCCTTATAACCTGTTAATCTCCCATCGATGATAAGCATATGCCCTTTATGGATTGCGTTCAGCAGTTTACAATGACATACTGAATACATTACCTGAGGCCGTACTAGGGCTGAAGCCCTGAAACTATTAATCAATATAACTGACTGTGAAAATGTACTGCTGTGAATTTTTATCATCCATCCATTGCATTACATTTTCAGAAGCACAAAGTTTTAGCCAGTTATAGCTGACAACTCATCTTCACACAGTGTTTAATAAATCTTTGTTACATTTGTCCAAAACTTTTGCCTTCAAATGAACATTGTGAAGAATAATTCACATTTCATTTAAAACACAACACCCAAATAAACAATATAAATAAATTCATGCCCTCCTGATTATCCCTGTACACACAGAAAATCCATGACATTATTCTACCATTCCAAGCAATTACAAATACTTCAAACTTTAATGAAGTTGACTTAATTATTTCATTCTATCAAGTAACAAAATGGGTATGAATGACTTTTTCCTTGGCTGGCAGTATCCAAGTATTAAGTAGTAAGTGCATCGGAATGAAGTGAATTACTGGAGAAAGAAGCAAGCACCTGCCCCTGCACCAAATTTTACTACATTGTCAGAAAGCTACATGTTCCATACCAGGTGGCAATCTCCCTGTTGTCGTCCTCTGGTGGGGCCTTGAGGATGTCAATGGCCACTGTGTGGCAAGGGTAGTCTGCGAAGCAAAACACCTCTGGGCTCATCAGCGAGTGCTGGATAAATGACAACTGAAGGGAGAAAGACAGCTATTAGAGAACAGGGATTTATAAGCACCACTGCATAAAAAAACCTACATAAGTTTCAATAGCTTCAATTTATAGAGCATTACATGCCAAAAAAAGATATTTCCTCCTTCACACTGCAGTTAGTCTAAACTGTTATTTTTAAGCAACAAACAGCCAGTCAGTGTGCTGCTACAATCAAACACTGATATAACCACACCACCCAGACTGATGAGATGCTGGTGAGTTACCTGTCCCTCGGCGTGCTTCCATGGCCGATAGATGAGGTCAACAGGGAACACGTCCATGCCCAGCCCCCTCTGAATACCGTACACCACTATTTGCAGGCCTTTACTGTCCCGGATCATAAAGCCAGGGTGGTCCAATTCATATGTCACTTCTTTGAAGTTCAGGTTGGGATTCTGGGACATGGAAAAAGCAAAGCAGTCAGATGCAGTGATTGAAATCTGAATATTTGGGGAAAAAAGCAGATGCAAAAATTTGTCATCACACCCAACA
This sequence comes from Neoniphon sammara, assembly GCA_900302535.1. NCBI lineage: Eukaryota > Metazoa > Chordata > Actinopteri > Holocentriformes > Holocentridae > Neoniphon > Neoniphon sammara. The sequence continues at coordinate 37,809 of OMKZ01026762.1, forward strand.
TGAGGCTGGCAGAGATCAGATCATCTTAATTCATGTACTCACACAGAATTTTAAACAGGTAATTGCGCAGGGCGTTACTGCAAAATGGAATCTACAGGAATTTACAGTGTTAACATCTACAACAAGCGCTACTTCATGGGCCAAAAATTTGAATCACAATATGTATCTGGCTAACCAGCTAGATACACACTTTCATACAGCAGCCTGAACTGCTAGTTGTTTGCTCCTCAGTAACCTTGCTTTGTAACATCACGCTCTGCACAAGTAAATATCAGCCATTTTAGATACCTTTACAGTGCTGCAGCATTTACCAAAGTTAAGATAACACCCATCACATATGCTGTCCAACTGTTCCTGACACTCAACAAGGTAGGTAAATGTAGTTTTGTTTTGTTTTTTGCAGAGGAAATATTGCCATGAAACCTGAGTATCAACATTCAAGTTATGCAGTCTCACAGTTCATGAAAATAGTGTAAACTTGAGATAACTATTCTAAATAAAAAGATGACGCACCACTTCTTTGACCACGTCGATGAGAACCTCGACATTCCAAGTGTGTGCCTGCGAGCCATCACTCTTGTCCTTACCATCACTCCAGATACCGCTTCCTGGAGCGGAGATGGACTGGGAAAGAGCAAAAACACTAAAGTTAGTTGACACTAGTCAGTCTGATAGCAACAATGACAGTAAGACTTCAGTTTTTTCCTTAAATTTTCCCTTAATTCCTTAAAACAAAGATTCAACTTAACATGAAATCTCATCTAGTCATCACAACAAGAGCATTTCTTCAGATCCAATTTAAGCCAGGGAAAACCCTCATGACATGGCACTGTGTCAAAGTTCAGGCAGCCAATTTCCATTCCAGCAGTATTATCAGCTCACCTGTAGCGGGATGCCATCAGCCAGGCCAGAGTGGGTACGAGCCATCATGCCCAGAACCCTGGCTACCTGGCTGGCAGTCACCTCTCTCACTCCATACTGGAGGATTATATTTCTGCACTCATCAAGACTGGCAGAGAGACAAAGACACACAGGTCAGTCAGTGTTCAATTTCAACGACAGTGATGGGGAAAAAAGCCAATATCTCTCATCTCAACACAACCAAAGATATCAAAGGGTTTTCAAACAGAAAGATTTTACAAGTCATTTGATTACAGTCTTGACAACATGGCTGACAGTTAACATGTCATAATATAAAACACATTAACACTTACTGTAATGTACTGGAAAAGTATTAATTACTTGAAGTAAGTGTTAAAGTAAAAAATAACTTTTCCTGTAGTTCTTTTCCTTTCATGCCTCCTTTGCCACTAAAGCCTATTTGTCACTTTCGGGATGAACTGCTACTAGCCACCCAGATTTTAACAATCAATCCTAGAGGAATAAGTTTGTTTGTTTGAGGAACAACATTATTTTGGTGTCTTCTCATGCATTCTAACACCTTGATTGAAATATCTTTCTAATTGAGTACTTTAGCCATCCTCCAATGAATAAAACAACTGTACACATTTACTTTATATTACAATTTTTGGTGTTGATTATTGAGCAGTGGTAAGTAAGAAGTGATGACAGAATGTATTAAGTTGATTAACAGAGGGGAAAATACAGTGAAAAGACAAAACTGGAGTTGAAAGGAAATAAGGAAACTTTGCTTAACTACTACTACCCTGGAACACAATGTGTAATGCCTAAATGAAAAGCAGCAGACAACACACACCTCACCTGTGACATAATTTCAGCATATCATTGCCTGTCTTGGCTTAAATGGATGCTCCCTTTTTAGCTCCTACTCAATCGAATTGACTAGGAGCAATTTACTGTATGTCACTGTACTTATGTTCATTTGGAAAGTTTCACACATCTGACCACACAAATGAGCCAAGTTACTCACTCCCACCCACTGTTAAAACACACACAGCAGATGATAAAAATTTAGGTTTCACTTACAGAAAAGTACACTTTGCAGAAAACAGCAGCAAAACAGTCTGCATAAACCAAACCAAGTGTGGACAGAGGTCTGAGTGAAGTATGGCCACATACAGTGATGTATGGCTCTTAACATCAATGTGTTGGTAAACCCAAGTGTCGGATATACGCTGAGGTGTGCACGCGCGCGTTGGTGTCGCAACTGTCGGTTATATGTGTGGGATGCCGACGTGCAACCATGGTCAGGCAAATTAAACTTTTATTGTTTAGTGTGAACTCTTCCTCCCTCCTTACCGCTGCTGCATTCTCATACTCCTCGTCCACTCCGACTTCCCACCGTGAGTCGTAATTTCAACCTATAGTTCAGAGTATGATACGCACAACTCCAAAAAATAGAAAAATCAATTTGTGGCAGGCTGTCACAAAAAAAAAATGAATGTATGGGAAACACTGTTGTCCATCTATTTTCCATACCCACTTACAAAGAAGGGTCACAATGGAGCTAAAAAAAAAAGTACACGTTAACGTGTAGTTTAGAGTTATACCCAGAGGAAACCCAGGCAAACATAGGAAGAGTGTGCAAGCTCCACACAGAAAGGATTAGGGCTGGGATTTGAACCTAAGCTGTTATTGCTGTGAGGTGACAGTGCTAACCACTGAGCCACCCCCATACTGTGTCTTATTTTTCAGACGGAAGTTATATATAGATCAGGCAGGTATTGTGGGTATTCATTTGCCTGTTTGTTGTTCTTGACCATCTAAAACACGCACATCGGATTACACTGGACACAATGCTCACTGAAATTAAGACATAATCCAAGACAGGCCATGATACTGAAATAAAATTTCAAATGATCACTTAAATGAGGTATTAGTGGATGGAAATAAAAAAAAATACAGTATAAATGAATAAATTCACCTTGCACAGAAGCCATAGCCAACTTCTTGCATGAATTCTGCAAGAGAACTCTCCATCATGGTCTTAGCTAACTCTCCCGAATCTGGCAGGATCCTGTCCATGAGAATGTCCCGTTTTTCAGGGTACAGCAGTGGTGCGAGCACCACAGGGCAGCGCTCCTGAGGGAAATCTGAAACAAAACATGTACACTTTAATGAATAAACAGCAACCTTTCATCAGTTTATTAGTGCAGGCATTTCATCATTTCTACACGCAGAATGTCAAACAAACCATAATTTGCTTAATGATTCAACCCCAAATTACCACAACAGGGTTAGAATGTCCAAGATCTGCCTTCTTTTGAATACTGACTATCAGCATGTCCATGTCTGCCCCACCTGATATGAAAGGTTATTCTCTAGCTACTTTTAAAAAAATATATATTATTTGACAGTATCTCTCTCATCTTATTTTGCATTAGTCATATTTTCTTTGTTTATTTAAATATTTCATTAAAGAGAGATTTACTCTAGCCAGGATCTGAAACTAACTTTTTTCACTACGTAACCAGATTATCCCTAAAACCTTTTAACCATCCCAAAGTAAAATTGCACTGTCACAAATTTGAAATGTCTTTCTACATCATTGGTTGTAGTTATTCATGAACTAGCTACAATAGTGATTCTTGTCAAAAGTTAAACCATTAAACACCAATTAAATCATAAGACGAACTATTGGAATTTAAATACCGACAAGACAACAGCTCAAAAACTCATTACAGTTGTCTCTCTTCCAAACAGGAAGCTCACAGTACAGTCAAATAAAGTGAAATACCAGACATATTTGACTGTAACATTAACACTGACATTTCAACTCAGGAAAAACGGATGCTCATGAGAAGAAGAAACATTCTTGTTGCCAGTCAGAATTTTACAAGAATGAAATTCCAAGTTCCAGTGAACTCAGTATTGGCCGTGTTTATCGCAAAATCAGTGTATTATCATGAATGCTAAATAAAACCTGTAAAAAAGGATGGTTGGCAAGTGGCAAAACAAACAAACAAAACAAATATTGGTCAAACCCTTTACCACTGTACTGAATTTCTCTCCTGTACCTCTGCACAGTGTCTTGAGGAAGGCGTCGATCTGCTCTTGCCCTACCCCACTGGCTCCCTTCTGGCCAAACAGTAGATGGGAGAGGAGCAGGTGCAGGACCTCTATTGCAATGTCTTGGAAGCCACCTTCCTGGTTTCCTCCAAGATCTGCGTCCACGTATGACCGCAGGAGGTCTGGGAGCTTCTGCTTGATGAACTGTGCCGCTGATGGGAAAAAAAAGCAATAAGGTAAATGCACACTTTTTTGCATGTTTCTTGGTACTGCTGTTGAAGAGCCAATGTTAAAAAACAAAGGCTGAGTTTGATTTCATAGTACATTCTGCATACAATATATAACACTGCTGGAGCACACTGAAGCATCTCAGCAGAAATTACCATTTAGAAGACCAAAAAATAAAAATAAAAAATAAATAAATAAATCTATTGCTGGGAGTCTGTCAACCCTAGTCAAAATTTTGCTGTTGATGTCAACAAGTAACAAGCAGTCCATTAAATTGCTTTAAATACATTTGAATTTGCTGGCTCCCGTCTGTCATCTTAATTTGGAAAAAAGTCGGCCGACCATCATGGGAATGACTTGGCGCAAAGAGCTGCAGGCCAGAAATAATCGGCTAGCCAGTCTGCAGGAGAGCCCACCGGCTCACAAGAAAAACTCCCACAACTACATATGGTCAGCATACCCTGTTGTGTTCTCTTTAGCTGGTACAATCCTTGCTCCCAAATTTCAGTGTACTGAATGCTACACCTTCATCACAACTGAAGATAAGTTGTTCATGATTGGATAAGATACTGCTATATTCATGAACCACTGGACTTTGTGAAATATCGTATACAGGCAATCCCGAACTTTGTAACAACCTGCTGGATACAATTAGTAAACTATCATCTTTTAAAAAGACAAACTGATTGCTGATATTTAATAGTTTTATATTATTTTATATTACTGAAATAATCTGATAAAAAGTATTACACAAAGTTATTTTGTTTTTTTTAAACAAACAATCAGGCAGTCAAACAATCAGTCTGCTGTGTAATGGTCTACTTCTGCATGAATGAAATGTAAGGCCAACTCTGCTCTGCCCCATGCCAATGTAGGAGAAAAGTTTTGTCACTATTCACAGTGAAGATGGAGTAACCCTGTCTTCAAGTGTACATCACACAACTAAAACTTTCTGCACCTTATGGGTACAACTCATTCAAAATTTGTTACACTCCACTAGATTTACTTACCAAAACCTCGAAGGTCTGCGTTGCTGGAGTTAAGCAAAGCAAGGCCAAATATCACCTGGGAAATAATTGATTGAAATGAGATACTGTGTCACAACGTCATACAGACCATCTTTAGGTCACCCATATGTTTAATTTTGACTATATTAAAGTTTATTATTTCTTTTCTGTCAAATGTACTGCACTACAGTGACTATGCAAACTACTGTGTAGAATGTCAATCTCAAAATGTGAAAATTATATGAAGCCCACGGTAGAGCTGGAGGTGTAGAGCTTACCTCTTGGACCTTGCTGAGCTTCAGAACTTTACTCAGCTGAGTAAATAGGTGGGCCGATGGCTTCAAACTCTGAAAAACAGTTTAGGACCAATGTTATCTCAATACCGAAGAAATGTGAATTCAATAATGTCTTTACCCAGGTGGTTGTACAAATGAGTTACAGCTTGATCTGAGGCCAGTGCCAAGTCTGGAACTATTCTAGTTTCCCTAGAACTGCGGTATTGAATAAAAACTGATTTTGATTGAATTTATTAATAGTAAAGAGTGTATAACTGACTTGCAATAAGCTTTCTCTGAGTGGTATAATGTTGCTGAACCAAGAATTGTTCTATCAAGCTCGAGTCTCAGTTATATCGTGCAGCGAGCATCAGTAACATAGCCTAGTTCTGCGCTGCTGGATTTACAAGGCTTAGCAGAACCAAAGCTGAACAACTGACAAGCACTTTATAGCAGGGTTGGAGCCAGGATGATGTTGGAGTTGGTCAGACTGCCCTACTTGTACAAGAGTAAACAATGATACAGTGACTGCTTCTCATACATCATTGAATACATTGACTGTTCAAATATTTTGCCTATCAGATTTAACGAAAGCTTAATTAAATGGTGTCTTTTCATTCACTGTCAGTGATATTTCAAGACAATTTGAAAAACAAATCTCTGTTGAATAACACTCTAATCTCAATAATATACACAAAATTGTACTTTTATTATGACTATCATATTATCAAGACAGCAAGATTGGTTTGTAATAAAATGTCACATAATAATCTCCTACTGAGTATCAGGTGAACACACTTTAACTGTGTTTTAATCTAAATATACCATCACCTGCAGCAGGTTACCAAATGATTGTACTTACAAACTGTTAAAGCAGTGTGTCATGTCAAATCAAACTGGAAAGTAGGGAAACTATGCAAATCCATGGGAAGCACTGCAGAAATGTTCAGCTTTTTTCCAAATACCAAATAATTTCATACATGTGATAACAAACATGTCCTCAGTTATTGTTAATCACAAACTCTAAGTGAAATGGAAAACAAAGATGGCTCTGTTTGATATAAGCGACTACAAAGTTCCTCTGTGTTTAAAAAAAAACAAAAACAAAACACAAACATATACACACACATACAAAAAATTTAACTGACCAGCAAAGACTCTGGGGAAATGCCTGTACAAGGAACAGAGAGTGTGTGTGTGGGGGCGGGTCATTATTACAAATGATCCCATTATAATCTGTGTTCAGTACTGTTCCTTGATCAGTGTTTCCCCTGTAAACATATGCAACTGTGGTGGTTAGAACGATAATTGCAGTTTTGTTTATATCTCTCACTTTTTCAATCTAAGTAATTTTACAAATTTAAGTTCTAGTATTAAAAATGGTTTAATCATAATCTTTACTTCTAAACATGACTTGACTACACCAACTATAGTTTTAGATGATACTAACACTAAATTACAAAGTTTATTTAAATTTCACATTTTATGCTAGTGGTGGTGATAATTTCCTTTCTGTTGTGGCGCACCACTGCTAAATGAATACAGACGAAACACTGCCTTGATTATTTCCTGAGAAAATGGTAGATTTTGCCTAGGCAATGACTAAAACATTAAGTTGTAGCACAGTCACAAAATGTGGCTGTGGCAGTGGTTAAGCCACCTTTGAACCAGAGATAAAACAACTCTGGTGATGCCCAATGAATACTGAATTTGAGTCATTTTTTCCAGGTCCAAGGGTCCACATGGGTTCACCAACCAAATTGTCTTAGACTGTCACTGCAACAACGAACAGTTATCCACTTACGCATCGCACAGCTCTGGACTTATTTAATTAACTCATCTGGACTCATCTTACATTCTTTTTCCATCTGTTGTGCTGCTAAAATTAGGACTAGGAAGTACCTAGGAAGACCTACAGTAAAGGCAACAGTGACAACAGTGACACAGCTTGTCAGCAAAGGAATTCTGTTTATGTACTGCAGCACTTGTTGCGTTTCATTCCATTGGCTGACAAAACGGATGATATAGAGCTGTATGTACTAGAAACGTGTAGAACTTTTAGAATATCAACCTTCAGCGGCACTTAAAGAGGAAGACAGCAACTGTCAGCAAAGACTAAGCAAAAATATTATAGACTCACATTAGAGACATAAATGTGGAACTAAACAGTGAACACTTTCATCATTAAGTCATCCCACCAGAACGGTTCCACTGCACTGAGCATGGTTAGCTAACCCTGCTGAGACAAACATGCTGGGTACAGTTAGAAACCGTGCCCATGCCAAATTGTGCCCAGGTGAAAATGCCAGATGCCCCAAAAGCTATACCTCCAGATAAGCAATCGCTATTTTCCACCTCATTTGGAAGTATGGCACAACTTTGGTAATGCTTTAGAGTTATTACAAATAGCAACAGCAATTATTTCTTACAAAAATTAAAAGAGTTGGTGTTGAAAATTGACAGAGAACTGAATCAATAAAAGCCAGATAATACTCAACTCAGGCAATTGCTGCCTTACCTTCTGGTAGTGCAGGGGATTGTCAATGGCGTAGCACAGAGTGGAGATAAAGTTTGGCTTTGAGATCAGCGACACACACTCCTGGATCAGAAACTGTGTCTTGGACAAATTGAAAATCAAAAGGTACCGAGGAAAAGAAGAGAGTAAAGAGAACAGTGGCAGGTGAAGAACAAAATAGGACAGTAAGTCACTAACAACGACCACCAGGGAAAAGGTAGTTCTGATTCTTATTTCTACACATCAATCAGGAAAACCTTGTCATAAATTGTAGTCTGAAAATGCTTGCAATTCATTTGAAGTTACATTTTCATTGCATTGTTTTTTCACTTGAATATCTGGCCGGGAGGGTATCTCAGGAAAACAGCCTGACAAATAAAACTTCTCTGTTGGCCTATGAAAATGCTGTCCTGGCCTTGAATTCACAGCACAGTAGGCCATGTTTACTACAATGGTCACTAATAATTAAAGAGTAAATATAAAAACAATACAATATGATGAAGATGCAGATTTATTTGTTTGCTTCATAGACTAAATGGCATTTATTGTTGCTAAATGCACTGGTTCAGGTAGTCTATAATACATTGGTACCTTCAGCAGATAAATTCTCAAAGGCTGTTTCCCAGGTATGGAAAAACTACTGCCGTACACCAAAACCTCAAACTGCCATGTTCTACTGAAGATATCCCAGTACATCATTGTGTTCCTAAATCAAAAATTACCTGATGGAAGTCCTTGCCACTGCTTTTACCATCGCCACTGAAATCCACATGGGAGAAGAGACAGCGTAGTAGATGCCTGTCTGCCTCAGGACCGTGACGATTCACAATCTAGAAGAGGGAAACATTAATAAATGTGCCCCAAAGAGATATTCAATAAACATCACATACTATGAGATCTTTGCGATTTAATGTGAACTGTATTGAATGTCAGCATTGCTACTTACATGCTGTATTTCCTGCTGGCTGGCTCGGTAGTTTTTCTTCGTTAAATTGTCCACCAGATAGCTGATTTGAGACAAAGCCAGCGAGAGCGAGTCAAGATTCATTGCTGGTTGGGGCGGAAGCAGGCGGCCGAGCCCGGCGCAAAATCACCATTATTCCCCTTTAGTCACTTCAGTGATAGGTTACTTCTGCTCCCCCCCCCCAAAAGGTGTGAAAAATATCGGCTTCCAAATGAGCTTTGTCTGTCAGTGGCTCCTGGTGCTACGTAGGGTCCTTCAGTGTAAAATCAAGTTCATCATCTGCAATAAGAAGACAAGAAATAAGTTGAATATAGTAACAAAAAACAGAACAGGTTGTGTATTACTTTTTGCAAATGAGATAAGTCAAAAAAAAAAAAAAAAACTCAAGTCAAAGTCAGCTTTGGGAGTAACTTCTTTTCAAGTGCATTATTAGTGGAGAAAATATGATCTTGCTTTTACGCTGACAATAATTTATGCCACTTGGTAAAATACTGTGACAGGCTTTGAGGCCTACTTGCATGACTAACCCAGTAGCGCAAAAAAAAAAATGCGTTCCAGGCATTTATCTGCACAAACGTTAACAACTTCCAAGCACTATGATGCACATTCAGTTCAGTCCTATTTTCTTGCACATGTTGTAAAGTTAGACATCCTCTCCATGCCAGTAGCCTGTACTAGGCCTCGACTTTTCCCCAACATCTGACGCACAGCTTCAAAGCAAACTAGCTAACAAGTTTCTGACCCAAATGACTTTATAGCTATCCTAACTTTGTTTGATGATTCACAAGTGGTTATGGAATAAGAGCTAACTTTGTCGACAGCCCAGTAATTATAACAACTGATCCTGAAGTAGTAAGTATAAATCACCCATTGAAACAAAGAGAAAGCTAACGTGGCTACTATTACCCGCAAGCTATCCGCACATTGCGGGAAGTTAACAGGATTTTCATATTACCAGTTTAACTTAACTTCATAAATTAAAATAAATATAAGTCGGCAGCTCAACGCCCTAGAGAAGGGTGACATAAGTTCTACCCAAGCCATCGATACCACTATGCTAACTTCAGTAGCGTTGGTTAAGATGCCATGGTTAACGTTAGCCAACCTATTTGACATGCTCTAAACTGGTATTAACCCCGCTACAAGCCGTCACTTAACAGGCTGCATATCATGCTTTGGAGATTCATGCGAAAGTTACATCCCCTCTAATGTCCATACCGATAGTAAAGATATATCAACTATTTCCAATTGCTAACAAGTGCTAACGTTAATATTAACAAAGTTGCATCAAGGCAGTGATAGCTAATGTTAGCTAGCTAACACTAACGTTAATAGCAACATTTGAGCCAGCCTGAACCAGGCATATTTCTAGGTGTGATCAAAACTATTGTTGTCATAATTAATTTAAAATATCATAACCAATTTGGCTAACGTTAACTGGCGGACTACCTAGCTGGTCAGAACGGTTAACTCTGCTTTGACCGTGACACTGAAAGGCCGTGAGTTTCGAGGCCGCGAGTACTGCAGTTGGCTAATGCGCTATCGTCCCAGCTAACGTTAACCTAGCTAGGTTATACGGACTCCGACTACTCTATGGAGCCGCTAGCCTTTCAGTTGCGAACGCTACACAGGAAACAATGCTTAAAAGTAGCACCGACGTCGGAGTAAATTTATCTCAAGCCGCAGCTTTCTGTAATATAATAAACGTAGAAACTTCCCCATGTTGCATGAGAAGCATTAATGAAACAGCAGATTGCTACTTTACTGATAAAACGACCATGACAGTCGCTTCCCAGCAAATAGACCATCCCCTAGCTGGTTGCTAACGGTACAAACCCCAACGGCCATCCACCTTATTGCTGCTTCGCTGGTTTTGTGTTCTTTGAAAAACCTATCGACAGTTGTTGTCCAGTTGTGTTATGAATCTCACCATGCTTCCAAGAAAGTAATTTAGATGCTCATCCCTTTCCGTTTCTCCCTCCAAACTTGTCGAAATGCAAGGGTCGCTGCGTCTTCAAATCGGTTTGATTTTCAAAATAAAATGGCGACTGTCACCGCCGCGGCGCGCTCACTGGGCGAATGCACGAGCTTATGCGCGCGACATAAATGAAAGGTGCTCGGTCGTAGACACCTGACTCCTCTGGTACTTG
>OMKZ01026763.1:3628-23490 GCA_900302535.1 Neoniphon sammara
CTCCTGAGAAGTGGCGTCTGTCGCCTTGTCACCCACTGCCTCACTTCCACTGGACGCAGATGGGATTGCATGACCTGAACACACAGGGCGGCAAACAGTAAACATCACTTACCAACCAGGCACAGACACATCATGGGATTGGACACAGTCCCATGATGCCTTTGTGATAATGATATACAGTGCTTTTATTAGTTTTTTATTTGAATGTGATGTCAGCTCTCTGTCTCTCCAGGTATTCAAGCTGCCTTCAACACTTCTATGGAGAATACACTAACATTAGCATACGCAGCCCATGGCGTATTACATCCATACAGAGAAAACCAGCTGATACAACAATTTGCTTTATTATTATAAAATACCAGATGATGATTTTCACTATCACTGTATGGCAACAGTCCTTATTAAATGATAGATGGATTAAAAAAAGTCACTCATAGACCTGCGAACATCTGACACATCAACAGGTCTGTGAATACCTGGGACGGCGGTGAAGAACTTGACAGCATCCCGGTGACCGTGGAAACAGAGCTGAGCGTGAGCCATGGAGCAGTAGGGAACAAAGGTCCCGGCTGTCACTTTATCGCCGCTGTCGTCACCGTAGACGCGAACTACACTTCCTGGATGGTTTCCTGATCCCGTGGTTACCTTGTTGGCCGCTGATTGAACAGTGGATATGAAAGAGGGAGAAATGGAGAACACAAAAAGAAAAAAGGTACAGATTTGTGTCTGAACAACATATTAGAAGGTAGTAGCCTTCATTAAACATTATATGTGTGTGTGTGTGTGTGTGTGTGTGTGTGTATGAATAATAATTTATGATTTATGAATTTATGAATAATTTATGAATGAATATGAATGAATTTATTCAATATTTTTATGTTTATTTGTATCTTGTTGAATTTTTTTTATCTTGGTTATTGAATGGAGAATTTTAGTGTCTTATGGTCTAAATAATGTAATAATTTGGGTAAAAAAAGCTGAATACATAATATTCATTGGAATTTTATTGGTATCAACGCTGTCACATTTAAAGCCCTTGAATATTGACAAAAAAATACTGAATATCAACAGTTTAAGGACTGGAATGACTGGCTGGTTTCGCAGTGTTGCTAGTTTCACTCATGGTTTAAGTTGCATTATGATTTTTTTAAAAGATCACTGATTTAAAAAGTAAGTTTATGTAGGTCTAAGCATGCTTTATAGCAGTTTTACAGTTTTATGGATAAAAGGTATGTACAGTTTGTTAAGCAAGGCTGCTGCTTGTGATGTCCAGTGTTAATTTTAGCATTAGTTGTCTACTCAAGCTCAGATTAATTTTCCCTTGATTTGGTGTACTCAAAGGGACACTTGCCACAAAGTAATTACAAATAAAACTGAAAATTAATTGTAAAGTAGTTTTTTTGAGGTCAAGTCCAACAGATATTTTGGTCAGTTTTGATCAAAGAAATTAAGCTAAACTTTTACTTACTGTCCGTCAGAGGGATGGAGATGATGACTCCATTGCCTGTGCCGATCCAGAGACGATGACATGACACCGTGAGAGCTGTGATCCGCACAAATGAGAAACCCAGCTTCCCCGTACCTGAGAGAAACAGAGAAGCCGTTCCAAACCGACTCTGAACCATAGAAATCATAAAACGGTCTTTGTCATTCCCTGAGCCAGAGGAGAGAAAGACACCAGAAGCCTTGGCAACAGAAAAGCTGGACATGTACTAAACTGACCCAGCATCTTGCTGACATAGGGCTCGATGTCGACGTCCTGCAGATGCTGGTAGGTGTGGGCGTGGAACAGCCTGAGTGTGGAGTCCAGTCTGATGGACACCCAGATACCATCACCGTCCCAGGCCAGCTGACGGACCTGGCTCTCCTTTCGAGGGTGGGCGTCAAATGACTTCTGCAGAGGACAGGAAAATGGAATGGGAGAGATTTTGTTTGTTTTAGTTGAAGCAAGCGACTATAAAGCAGCTGAAAACAAGTCTCTAAGATTTCAGACTTCATGTGTCTCAATGGCAATATTTCTATCCATATGTCATGCTGACTTTGAGCAACATTTTCAAATGATGGCAATGAAATCTTGGACTTAAAACATAGTTACCAGTTATCAGAAAACCCAGATAACTAAAGAAACGCCACTAGAAAAATGTTCACAACATTTCAAGAACCGACTGTCAGCTCATATTGGCCATATTTTATGCTGTAAGAGGACAATATCAAAGAAATGAACTTGGCAATCTTCTAAAGCAGTAGCTAATGGCCACAAAATTACAAGTGGTGATTGGGAGGTCAAGCTGTCAGAAATCTGACAGACAATTTTTGGCTGGAACATTTGAAAATGTCCACAGCCACTTCTTAAATGTTGTGCAATGAGATTTAACCGTTCATTGGTTCAACACTGCCAGTGACAGATCTGTCATTTATTTGACAAATGCATTTCAATTCTATTTATCACATCATTTCCTTAGGTGCAAAAAACTTTTCTGCCTCAAGCAAGTCTAAAAAGGAAATTATATTGAATTTTACTCTCTGCTCTGCGTTTGACTCAAGACATCTTAATGTGCATAAACATATTTGGATAGAAACCCCGCAAGTGACACAAAGACTGGGTGTTAGCATGACTATACCTCTATCCTCATGGCCTTGGGCTGCACCACATAGATCTTGTTTCTGTAGCCACACCACACTTTGTCATGCACTACAGTCATGCAGCGGATGGAGTGGTGGGGTCTTCCCAAGTCTAACAGATGGTAGTTGGTCAGGTCCCATTGTCCATCTGAGAAACAAAGATGCATGATCATTTCGCTGGAAAAATTCCACATTAACCACATATTAGTTTAGTTGTAAAAATGAAAACATAAATGTTTAAAAAAGCAGGTCACACACTCAAAGTGTGTCTCCCCTCACCTACTCCTCTGTGGAAGATGGCTAATGTGCCGTCAGAAAGACCGACCAGTACACGGCCTTTCACATGCCTGTGGGAGAAAACAGCAAAGTTGTTATCACAAGCCAAATGTGGAATGTCTGGACAAGTAGGGAAATATCTGGAAAATAAGGGGAATGACAAAATGTGGCAAGAAGTCAATGGCCCACGTGGGTAAACCTTAAAGGTATCAATTAGCTGAATGTACTTACACAATGCCAAGGACGGAGTCCTTCAGCTTTATAGAATGGAGACATTTCTTCCACTGAGCCACAGAAGAGTGAACATACACACTGGGAATCAGATAAGAAGTAGCTTGTTAGTTGTATAGTTTCTTGAACTCTGGGAATATGCAATAGTGCACTGGACACAAAAAACAACTCACCATCCATTTTGAGCACCCAGCCACATAGTGGGCAGGACACTGCTCATCTTCTGGGCCTCTTCTCTCATCAGGTCCTGTTCCTCAGCACTGGGATTTGAACTGACACCATCTTTTACCAGATCACACTCCCTGACGATCAGGAACAGCATGAAATAATACTGAGTGTTATTATCCTTATGTGTGGGTGTGTCCATATATGTGCCAAGTGTATGCTTATCAGCTAGCAGCTAGACATCTAGCATTGGACAAGTCCAATTTTCTAGCAAAATCTGGACAGCATGTCTCCACATGCAGCCAGTCCACAGCAGCTAAACAAATCCATCAGTGCAAGTGGCAATGTTAGTAGTAATACACACTTTGAAAGGAGTGTAAAGTCCCTGTGGGTCCTTGTGTTTTCATGGCTCCTAAGCTTGGCCTAAGTGATTGACGTTAGTCCAAATTTCCATCTTGTCACTAACAGGCATAAAACAGACCTTGCATGAATGAATGAATGAATGAAATCAATACAAATGTGAGCGTGATATCACAGACTAGCTGTGTGTCCAATATGACAAACCTAGCAGGTCCAACTTGCACAATAATATACCCAGGATTCATAGCCAAACAACAGGTTCATGGTTTCATGTATTTGATAAAACAGACAGGCGTCTTGGGGAGGCTGAATTCTCCACAGAGCTGAAATATTGTGTTGGACCTTGTGATGTTACCTCTGTGTGTAGTTGGCTGGAGTCTTTGCTGTCTGCTGGGCTCCCAGTGGATCAGTGAAGACGTGTTCGGTGTAGACTCCCCTCAGGCCCTCTCTCTGGTCAGCAGGCTCTGCACTGGCCTCTGTCGCCTCAGTCGCTTCCTCTGCTGGCCTGGATTCTGCAGGAGACACAATGAAAAGATGGCTTCTTACCAATAATATCTGCAGCTCAGCTCAGCTTTTATGATTTGTTTTAGACTCAGCAGGTACCAGATGGATGGAGTTTGCCAGGTCTATATACTGAATGTACGGTAGATAATCACATTAAAGCATCTGAGAGTTGATTTAGGATACTACTCTGTGATGTGACAACTTATTTAGCGTGATGTGAATTGTTTAGACTCCATTCCATTCCATTACACCACTTAGCTGATACTTTCCTCCAAACTGTCAAGAGTCATCAAACAAACCATATATCCGTCTTCATCAGCTAAGCCTTCAAACAGGAATAAGCAGCACTCGATCCGGAAAACCTCACACATCGTGTACTCCGAGTTAAATAGAACAAGGAATCAAATACTACTGATTTCAAGCAAATAATATTGGAATGAGACTGTTCACCATACTGACAAGACAGAATAAAGCGATGAAAGGTGAACATGACAGGTGAGAAAATAAGAGCAAGATCTACAATAAGACAAGCAGTCAACGCAGCACAAAGGTTCCTGTGGCGTACAGTGAGGTATTAACATGACTCTTACTTTCAGACTGTGTGCAGATATGGTTTAGATTACTTTTACACCTGAAACTGAGATGCTTCACTGGCAATACACAATGAAATCAGATTTGCCTTTGCCTCCAAAATGCAGATCTCTGCACACAGTACTTGTTATTGTAATGTTTACATTTTAAATCAACAGTAAACACTTCATCTTGCAGGAGTCTTGTTTCATTTTTAATGCTTTTTTGAAGCGTCAGCCTGTATTTGTTTTGTTTTGACAATAAGTGTCAATGCCAGGTCGGAAGTGGGTCCAACAAAATAAGCAGGTCATCAATGAAGCAAATGTCTGTTACCTGTTTGACCATCTGCCTCTGATGGACTGTCTGCTGTCTGAGGAATGGCTGCTGTCCCCTCAGCAGTGCAGCCAACCACAGTGATGCCTCCCAGCACGCCGTCCCCGCCTGCTGAGCTGCTATTGGCTGAGGTGGCTGTTGACAGGCTGCCATCTCCCACTGGCCCTGCCTCCGAGTTCTGTGATACCTCTTCTCCAGCTGGGTAGTCCGTCTCTCTCGCACCTGAATAACAATACGTGTAAAATAGAATACGTGTAAAAACAAACATAAACAAGGCAACAGTAAACATGTTGTCCCTAAATGATGCTGACTCCTTCTAGGACATCTGTAACAAATATGTCACCTTGTTTTGAACTATAATTATAAGACCCACTGGATGGCTGTCATCCACTGACCTGGTACACTGGCGATGCACAGGACATGGGAATTACAAACAAAGAAGCTTTCCAGTATGTTTCCAGGCTGGTTGGCGTCGATGACGATGACTTTAGTGGTGGCTTGGGTGCTGGTGCAGATCCACACCAGTGACGACAACTCGTCCTGCTGCCGCAGCTCTTTCTGCTGATCCTGCGCTCACACAGAACATGGAAGGAATCACAGTGTTAGAATATGAATTTTGAGAGATTT
Organism: Neoniphon sammara; assembly: GCA_900302535.1. NCBI lineage: Eukaryota > Metazoa > Chordata > Actinopteri > Holocentriformes > Holocentridae > Neoniphon > Neoniphon sammara. The sequence goes on from OMKZ01026763.1 coordinate 9,317, forward strand.
TCCTTCTTTTTTGTGAGATCACATTGCTGTGCGTTCACACTCGACCTGAAAACAAGCTGTCATGAACCTCCTGTGGCTGAATTTATTATGTTTTTCCCCTACTCTCCTTTTCCTCCTCCTCTCCTTTTTTTATTGTTTATAGATGAATTGCGGCTGGAGTGGGAACTGCCTCAACAGAATTCCAATCCCAATGCGAGTCTGAACCACTTCTGAGGATCTGATGGAAGTGTGAGCAAAATCTGATTTTTGTGTGTTCGGACTTGACAACCAAATGCATGCGGGCTTGACTGGATGATTTAAGTTTCACTAAAATGACAAGCATAACCATAGCCTGTGTGTGTGTGTGTGTGTGTGTGTACCTTGAGCTCCTGATCCAGTTTGTCCAGGCTGCTCTGAGATCCTGTCTTCCTCTGAGGGCTCTCTGGACCCGGCACATCGTTGTAAAACACGCTGGCTCCTACAATTGAACCTCCGTCCCGGGTTTTCCCTCCAGACAGGTTCACACCAGCTGCACACCACAGCTGAAATACACACACACACCCAGTTACAGTCATAGGTCCATACACATCCATACCATGAACTAATACTGTATCTATGAAAATACTTGCAATGTTTAGTATAGTGTATGAAAGCCAACAAGAACTACACTCTACTGCTGAGGCACATTCAGAACAAAGTTAGACATATTTGTAGTACCATGTAATATACAATATATAGTATTACAAAACAATAGTTTGAGCGCTTGAGTGTTTCATGATGGCCTAAATGCTGCTCCAAGGGCAAATGAAAACTGTAAAATCTTCACAAAATATTGTTTATCAGCAGCTTCAAGTCAAAGTACTGATGTCAGTCTTGAAAAACCCAAACTGGTCAGACAAACATGTACAACATAACCCTCATATTTAATGTGAAAGATGAAAGCTAATGAGATTGTGTATACAGACAGTATAAGGGCTGCAGTACCTTCATAGAAGCATCTTTCTCGTCCAGCGGTCTGAGGTAAACAGGTACAGGTAGATTCTTCATCTTGCTCTCTGTCTGACCACCATTGGCCACCTGAGAAAACCATAACAAGTCACAGCACTGCACTACTACTTGCTTATATTATAGCTCGCCCTGTAGTACGTGTACTGTCACTTGAAGATCAACAGACAATTCTAAAGTAAATACACCAGTGGGCTGAGTATACAGAAAGTGTTATTATATTGGTCGAGGCGCTCGTCTCCATACTTTGTACTTCTTGGGCAGACTCCAGCCATAAGCCTGCACCCTGCCGTCCTCCTTCTGGACGTGCGCTTTGACCTGCTGGTACTGCGCCCTCTTCTGCTCTCGTCTGGACACCACGTTTTCAGTCACCACTCTGGGGGAGAGAACAAGGTTGGCAACAGGTTGGCAACAAAAACATCGATTCTGGGGCAGCTAAATTGCTCCTTCAAAAATAAATCAGAACAAGACCATTCCTGGTAGCAATTTGTTTGATTTTGTTCAAAACTCCCACAATAAAAAATCATACTCAGTTTGATTCATTCTTGATGGGATGCATGCAGAGTAGTAACTGCTGCCAAAATAATAATACAGCCTAAAAAAAATAAAGTTTTCAAGTTGCTTGACAATATTGTGGTAAATATGGTGTCTCGCCGATGGGAATAGGCTAATTTTCCCAATTTAAAACTTTGCTTAAGCAGTGAGCTCTCATTTACCAAAGTGACAGAGTTGTATGCATGAGTGAAAATAAAAGTACAAATTTACTGTCTGTACATTGCATTAGATTATGCTGGAATCTGAGTAAATTAGTCTAATGCTCTGTCTAAGAGGGAGACAGGGGAATCCCAGTAACAAATCTAATTACCCCATCACAGAAAATCTGTTTCTGTGATTCACTGGAACTTCAAACAAATGACAGCAATATTATCTAAAGTATCCTAAAACAGTTACTATGATCATGTCATGACATTTCTACTGAAGTGAGGACAAAAAAAAGTTTAAGCAGACCTTTCACACCGTCATCATTGCTTTTAGATGTGCTGGAGTGTTTGTTCAATGTTTTCCTTTCTTGACACCTTTGATTTTTTTCAGCATGTCATATTAAAAGAACCCACTTTGGTTTGCTTTTCAGCGAATGCACCTCGAGTAAATACCATTGCCGCAGATGCAGCATCATTTTTATTTTATTCACAATCCCCGCTGCATGACTCACTCCTCATTGAGGAAGTCGAAGGCTTTGCTCTTGTCGCTGGGCAGCTGCTGCAGGGTGCTGCTCCGCTTCTTGACGGACGGCTGGATCTGAGAGGTGGGCGCGTTGTACTTGACGTTCACCGGCGCCTCCGTCGACGGCTTCTTGGCCGCTCCGCCCGACGAGCTGAACAAACGGCTGAAACTGGAGGTGTAAAAGGCCGGGGAAGTGGGGAGGGCGAGAGAGAAAGAGCACATAGAGACACACATGTGGAGGGGTGGACACAAGCAGTAGCTCCGGCAGCAGAGGTAGGGTTCAACGGGTGAAGGGTCACACATAATGACAAAGGTTCCCTTTCTGTGTCAACACACCATGCCGACTTTCACCCTGGCAACAATGCCATCTAAACGCTTATTCCACCATGTCTGTTAGCTTGACTAGAGCCACCCACCCCTGATAGCATAGCATCCGAGCAGGTCTCCACTCAGAGTGCTGGAGAGCAGGGAGTGCAGGGTTAATACTGTACACTGACTAGGCAGTTAGTCAACAACATAGAGCACAACAGGCCTGGCCACTAACACACCTGCCCCCGCAAATTCTACCGCAAGTACATAAGGAATTTATCATGCTTTATCTGAACATTTCAAGGATTGTATTTCAAGGATTTGATAACATATATAACTGTGACTTAATATATTAATCCATCTCTCTTAGGGCTTGTCTTTTAGCTGTTGGTTCATTCACACACTCTAAAAATTCCTCCCTTCCCTCCAACCCTCCCAACACACCTCCTGCACACAGACACCACAACATCAGGCAAGATATAGAAGGGCACAGAGAAACAGGGCAGGAGAGAACACGGGATTATCAGACAAGTTCTTTTGCTTCTCTCCTATGCATGCCTCTCCAAATGCTTCGCCAAGCATTCTGCCCCAAATACTGTCCTTCGTCACACCCAAACCAAAGTCATTCCCAATGAAACTCAAGCAAAGGAGAGCCAAGAACAGGGCGCGGCACATCAGAGTCTCTAAGATTCTGTCCCACTGTGAGCAGACAAGCTTAAAGGGCTTTTGTCTGGGGATGAATTGTTTTAAAAATGTTTCGGAACAAGAGGATTCACCACGCTTGATGTTTAAACTTGCTTTGACTTTTAATGAAGAAATAAAAGACAAATGTGACAGCGGGTCAGCTCGGATCTGAGATCAAAGCTGCCGTTCCCTGACTGGCTCTCCTCTTTGAAGAGTTTGTTGTCAAGATGAGAAGATCAGAAGCCAGTCAAGGCAGGCACCACTAACATGTCAAAGATTTACCTACATCCTGGAGAAAACAACCATACAACATGAAATAAAAGAGAAAAGCAAAATGAAAAACATAAATCACATATTTGATGGTATCAAAGTAGTCACGTAAAGATAGAAAAGGAGCTTACAACTGCCAGAGACTGGATTTCTTCTTCTCTGTGAGAGCGGGGTTCTCCCTTGATGCCCTGTCAAAGAAAATTCACTTTAAATCAAATCACACTTTCTGTAGATGGACTGTGGCCATAACACAGCCTCATTTGGAAACATGAGCTAGGCCTAGGTTCAGATCACAGTGTTATTACTGTGTTTAACCATGGATGCATCACAAATCAGGGCATTCTGTTGATCCCATACATGTGGACGAAGATGCATGTGGTCTTCCAAGTGTACGCATTACTCTGTCCATAATGTGTATTAAGGTGTATACACAGAGAAGTAAAAAGGTATTTTTTCCCAACTGTAGTGATAACTGTCATGGGATTTTTTTTTGCCATGACAATGAATTAATATAGTGATGAATCATTTCTAACCTCTTTTTTCTCTCTTTTGGCCCACATGTGAGATCATTGTGATGAGTCAGAAAATCAAAGTGATGTATAGTAGTATCTGTAAAAAATATGCCTACACAGGTTGCTACAGCTTGAATAAAAATGATAGTGTGCTGCAGTGCATCTCTCTGCTCCTCCCCTGTCCTCACCGGATCATCTCTGTCCATCTGACGGCCTCCTGCAGCTCCATCAGCCTCTCCTTGTACTGGTTCCTCTCCATCAGGACTCTGGCCATCTCCACTCTGGTGAAGCGCTTCCTCTGCGCTGTGGGCACATCACTCTGCACGCACAACGCCAGAAAGGTCAGAATGACACCTCTGAACCACTATTCAACATAGTCTATGAATGTGTATACAAAAACTCATATCACATGGGACAAGGCATGGGAATAAACCAGACCAATATGTTGTGTTCATGTTGGCCATTTACTAAAAACCTATTGGTCAATCAGTGTCACCCACCTCTAATATGATGGACACAATGCAGGTATCATGACATATTTAATGTAAAACTGATCAATAATACACTGGTTGTCTAGACATGCACCCTTGATCTAAATTCTGTTTCAATAGCTTTTACACACTGCCGAGATCAACTGTAAAACACTGAATATGTGATATTCTAGAGTTTTTTGGTATGAACATGGTCAAAGTTAAACATGTTGAAAATCAGCTCAAGATACTGCTATCACCCCTTCAAAACACATACTGGTCAAACACTTATATAAATAACCCAGCAGAAAACACAAACACTCACTTCATCCTCATTGTCATTCTTGGCCTTCTGTTTGGCCTCCTCCAGATCTGCTCGCAGCCTGCAAGTGAGCACAAAGACATGCGTGTTTACACACTCCCACACTGCAACATGTAAACAGATGGACGGGCAGCTTTGCATTCCATGTGATCGAGCCTAGGTCCAAAACAACTCACTTCTTCAGTTCGTCCTCTAATTCTTTGTTTTTCTCCTCCAGTTTCGTCTTGGCCTGAGTGACGGCATCAAGCTCCCCCTGCAGGACCTCCTTCTCACATGAGAGCTCGTCCACTCGCGCTATCAGGTCATTTTTCACCACATTCAGAGCGTTTCTGAACACAAACACACACAAAATCTAAATTCTCATGCGATCTCTGCATTGAACAGAAGGTGGCAGCATTGTACCATTTGTGCCACTCTACCAAAACAATATTCTATTGTACTGTCAATATTGCAAAAGAAAGGCTATGTTGGTCATTTTTTTAAATTTCCAGAACAGATTTAAATGCATCGACATAATATAAGCAATGATCTTCCATCATAGTATTTAGCCAATGTTAGCTGGTTATGAATTCCCATCTTTGGAGTAGATAGGTACATATACACACAAGGCTTAGATGCCCTTACACAGAGGCACCATGGCACTATTGTGCACTATCTAAATTAAGTAATATTGATTGAATTACTGAGTACTGATTGAAGATTTAGGAAAAGACAGATTCCTTCTCAAATTAAATTTGATGCTGGAACTCCTCCAATAATATGATTCCAGCCCTTTGAACTGAACTCCTTTGGCTGTGACTTCTATTGTATTTACAGCAGACTGTATAGATAGTAGACTGCTTACTTGGTCTCCAGCAGCTGAGCATTCTCTTGGATGAGATGTTCAACTTCACGACCCATACCTGAAACATCAGCAATAATACGAATACAGAATAAATGCTTCATCCTCTCACATGCACCATGTTATCATACAAAAAGAAAAAAAATCAGTGACAAAGTCTTCTCCATTAACAGGTGTTTCTCGTGCCTGTCCTAAACTTAAACAACGTTCTCTCATCCTTACCTAGAAAAGTGTAGTCTGAAAATGATGCAAGGAATGGTGCAGATTAGATAGAGGTTTATGAGACTGAACAACTACAGACTGAAAAATGCTCCTGTAAGCTAAATGGTCTCATTTGGACCTCTCTAGTCTATTACAACACTATCCTTCACAGCACATCAGCACCATTCTAATCTATTACAACGTTTCCATTAGGGATGGGAATGAGTACTCGAGTACTCGTTATATAACCACCTACTGGGCTAGTAAAATATTAGTTGAAATTCGCAGTGATTTTGCTCATCTGAGACAGAACAGAAAAAATGATTTCCTGAATTCCCACTAAATCCCTCACTTGAACCTCACAGTTAAACTGAATCCACAGAGTGGCACTCTATCCCTCCCATAGTAAGCTGACCCTGTAGTAAGCTAACTCTCATGATTGCTGGGATGCAATATGATGGCTTGCAAAAGTTACAAGTCTAAAAAAACGACATCGGTGTGGTGATATTTTGAGTTTGATGAAAAAGAATTTAATGTTGTATGCAAGCTCTGTCAAACAAAGCTGACTTATAACAGAAAAACAAGTATGATGAGGAATCATCTCAAGTTCAACCACCCTACTGTAAATCTTGACCCATAAAAACGAGTACTCGAGCACTCGTTTTATGTCCAATGGAACACTTGACTACTAAATCACTCGAAATTCCCATCCCTAGATTCCATAAGGAGTCACAGACGAAACTGAAACAGAACAGAAAATCAGGTAAACAAATGAAATGAGCCAGTGAGAAGATCTAGAGGAAGGTAATGATACACACCGGAGAACTCGTCTGTGCCGATGAAAAAGCAAAAGAGGCAGAGAGCCAAAGAAAAGACAGTTAAGAGAAGATGATAGTGTGTGGATGACTGAAGAGCCCACTGGCGGTTCAAAGGGAAGCAAATGTGTGTGAAGATGCAGAGTGTGCACACACTGTAATAAAAAGTCCTAGAAGAGCGAGGCTTCTTACCCAGCAGGTCGGCCCCTTCATCCACGTCTCCTATGAGGTCGTTTCCTGCTGAAGACAGCTCCTCAAACAGAGATTCAGTGTTACGGTCAAACGCCAGGTTCTCGATGCCACCTTTAGTGGGCGTGCTAAAGGGAGCAAAAGAGAAAGCAAAAGGAAAAAAAGATGGACAGTGAGTTGGGGAAGAAACTGTGGAAGATGGAAGTAAAATGATTGTAATTTATAGGGGTGCACAGACAGAATTTTTTAATATAAACCCCAACAGTACTGACATCAGCGCACTCTTAAAATGCTGAGGAAGGGATGACTCTAGCATGTATGTGATTCTTATGCTGATTTCTGTGCTCAAGATGCATGTGGACATAGCTTTCTGGAGTAGAAACTGGGGTAGAGTCAAATGTTACACTCTAATGCTTTTTCCACTTATCGAGCAGCCCTAATGATTATAATAAATCTAGAAACCTGTCCTCTACCTTGTTCCTCTGCAGCTACCGAGGTCCATGTCCAGCTCAGGTGTCGACTCTATGATGGCCTGCACCTCAGACTTCTCCAGGTTGTCTGTTCCATCTAGTAAGACCAAGAGAGAGGGAAACAAGACTGAGGATACAAATACATACAAATCTGAAGAAGGCTCACACTGCTCTCTCTATCTTGAATTGACTATTTTACCACCAGGTATCTGAAAACGAGCAGAGTTACTGGCAGTGACAGGCAGGGGTCGTCACACTATGTACTAGCTGGACAAAACAACAAACTTGTAGGGAAAAGTTTAATGACCCAGAGCACAAAATAACCATATAATATCTGCAAGGGTTTGATGTAGTTAATGTTCAATGCCAATTACTCAATTTTTGGATTTCAAAATCTGTTTCTGGCCCATACTTTAAACAGACAACTCCCTGCCCATCAGTGTTTCAGGACACACTCAGACTTGTGTAGGAGGAAACAACTTCTAACCTTGTTGTTACAGTTCTTACTGGTACTACAGCAGTCATAAATTATTTAATACTAATTTAAACATCACTGACAAACTGCTGTAACTGCATTACTAACCACTGCTTGTGAGAGGTGTGGTGACAAAGCCCTGACCTTCCTGTCCAAGTGGACCCAGCTGTCCATCTTGCACAGCTGAGATGTTCTTGCTGCTGTCTGGCTTCCCGCTGTTCCAGTCCAGGTTCTTGTTGAGACCGTCCAGAGCTTCGAGGGGCGTGTCCACAGACTCCATAACAACGTCCGAGGCACCGGAGGCGGGCTCCCCCTCGAGACTGGACATGGGGGTCGCTCTGTCTTGAGGAGACACTGGTGTGGTGGACTGGGAGCTGCCGCTGCGTGTAGACATGGGGGTGTTTGATTTCGAGGTGCCACCCTGAGAGGACAGCGAGGTGTTGGATTTGGAGCCTCCCGCTTGCAAGGACGTGGGAGCTCCGCTTTTAGAGCCGCTTCCTTGGTTGGTTGGGGTGGTGGACTTGGAGCCTGCTCGCCTTGCACTGGCCATTTCATCCTTAAGACGGTGGAAGAGGAAGTGGAGGAGGAAAAAGGGGAAAGGCAGAGAGTGACAGCAAGAAGAACAGAGGATGAAAGAGAGTAAAGATATGATCTTTGTGAGGTTGACTTTGTTTGTTAATTGGTGTAACTTCATGAACTGCCTTTGTTTAAAGCTGTGAATGCAGGCAATGTGCAGTTAAACAGTGAGGGGCTAATATGCAAACCAAACAATGATCACAAATTAAACAAAATCATGACAGAGTCAAAATAATATCACTCCATTCACAAGGCAAGCTCAGCCGAATAAAACAAACCACAAATAAAAGGAAATCCACTCTCAGAATTCTTCACAGTGTAACTGTTAGAGCACATTATCAAAGAAATGAACACTCTGTCAGTTTAAAGAAGGACAAATTACTGGATGTTCACACCAACCATGTCTAACAGTCTGCACCTTGTCATGCATTCCAACACTATGGCCAAGACATGCAACCAGGGCCCTCCGCCTCTGCACAAATCTACTCCATTCTGGGAAAATACTGCAATCCAAACTATGTTTTAAATGGCATAAAATCTTCTGACTTTCATGAAAATCCGATCTGTGCATATCAGTTCTCATCAATGCTGGTTACGGGAAGCTAGAAGATACGGACTCATCTCATATTGTTAAAAAAAAAGGAGTCTGTTGCTCTCAAAGGTCAATTCTTAGGACAGCTCAAGATACAGAGGTGGCAGGATAGTAGCATGCAGATGTCAGTGAAACATTAAGTATCACCAGAATATGATGCCATCATTTTATTCAGTTAGACAGCACAGCAATGTCTACAACACCACTACTGAACAACGTATAGAACAAAACTTGGCAGTGTGGTTGATGCGGGGGTTGCAGTTTCTGTATGACCGACAGACAGGTCTACCTGGTCTTGTTCAGCCTCCTGATTGGGCAAATTGTCCTGCGAACTTTCACCTTCCGCTCTGACTGGGGAGGCTTGTGCCTCCAGCTGAGCAAGAGAGAGAGATCAAGAGAGACCTCACTTCATGAAAGACTCAAATGATTAGCAGGAATATATCAGAAAACTAATCAAATAAAAACAAACATGACTGAAAAATAAACCATGGGGGTATGTGATAATACACATGAAGCCTTTAAATGAAGCAGAGGCTTAGAAGAACTGAAGTCAGGGTCCTGCTACAGACCTTTTTCACAGCAGCCATTTTGACATGAAAAAGCAGGTAAACACAGGTGTTACTAATGACATTAATGAAGGTTCTCTTCCATTTAAGTGTAGCAGAGTCTTTCCAGTGAGCCAGCATAAACAATAGCAGGACCTTGGCTCTGTTAGATCTAAATGGAACAGAACCTTAATTAATTAGTAATACCTGTGCTTTCCCTAATATTTCCTATCAAAATAGCTGCTGTGAAAAAGGTCTATTTATGGCTTCCTCTGATGCAGAAGGTGACCTGGCTAGCGAGGGCCTTCCTCGAAATGATGAGCTGGCATCCACAGGGTTGATCAAACACTTTCATTAGCTAACAGCAGTGGTATGCTGTACGGAGCTTTCTGCATAAAGGTGAGACACACACACACAGATCTTTGTAAGAGACTTTATCTAAGCCCTTTGAATAATGCGGCATGCTGATTTTCCAACCCTGCTTTGCTCTGATCCATTAATACCAGTGGCTTCAGTCTTATAAATAGCACACTGACTGACAGGAAAATAAATAAATAAATAAAAAATCAATCTATCAGCACAACAACACAGCACCCATAAGCACCTCTCAGTCACCTTGGACAGCAGGGGAGGTTGCAGTACTTAATTAATTAACATACAGTAAGCTCTTCTGCTCTAAGGCAAATGTTGGTCACGTCAGTTCCATAGACACTGAAGTATCAGTATGGGGAAAGTTTCATTCTTTAACATTCCCTCCTTCATTTTCTCAGTTCCTTTTCTTGTTTCCCTGCTCATCTCTCCTCCTCTTTCTAAACCGATCTATCCGTTTCTCTCCGGCCTGCTGGGAGTATCTCCTCTCACATCCCTTGCCTGCATGCTGGCGTCACTCTCCAGTGTTGCTATAGTAGCGCTGACCAGCCAATCGGAGGCAAGCTTCACTGTTTTGCCTCTCTGATAATCTACCACTAACAAAAGCCTTGAACACCCCACCACCACGTAACCTCCAGAGAGTGAGAGGGATCATTAACTGTAAATCTTTGGAAAATGTCAAGTCAGAGGCCATAACACAAAGGCACCCCTGTGTATCTGTACTGCAGGAGCCTGGCAGAAAATGTTGAGTGGTGTGTGAGTGTGTGTATAGAAGTTGAATGCGAGGGATTCACTGTGACACCTCTATTGTCCTGCAGGACTCTGGGCTAGGTGCTCAGAAAAGAAGTTGGACAGAAAGAAGGCAGACATTCACATCAGGGCTGGCGGACAAGAGATTCTAATAATAGAGATTAAAATAACCCAGCCTTGGGCCTTAAAGCAGGCGTTACATATGACGAAAACACATGGTGGCAGTTTGCGTCCTTGCACACAGTTAACAAAAGCCAATTCTACTCCTGAGAAGGACAACATCAAAACGAACGAGTGCATTCAGCGATTACTGATCCGTGCTATTTTTGTGCATCCTCAAACGCCTCAGCTGCCAATCATGAAGGAACTCAGCACAGCCACCGCTTAAAATTTGGGTTACCAAAAGCCTAAGCACTTCCCCAGTCATACGATCTCCTTCTGACCCCAGACTAGTGTAATAACAACAAATGAATACTTATGGGCAGTCATTAATATTCATGATGGAGCCTCGTTTGCAGCATGGTTTCTAACGGCAACAATGTGAAGACACTCTGTCCTTTCTCCCTCCCTTGAGGTTAAGGCAGGCCCCCGAATGGTACCACTTCCTCTGCTTCCTGGGCTCCAAGCCACACCGCTTTACACACACACACACACACACACACACACACACACACACACACACACTGCTTAGAAATTCTGGACACACTGACCAGTCGCTCCTCTCTGAATAGAATTTGTACTCTTTCCTTGGCCCTCGCTGGCACTGAGTTTTCACATTTTGTTTCCACACACTGTCTGAAGTGACTAGCAATGATGTCACCACTCAGGTCCCTGGGAAGCACTACAAGCCAAGTTACAACAGTAACTGTAGGTGTACAAGAGATGATCCTGTATAAAAGGAAAAAGGGAGACTTCAAGGCAGGACCCGTGTGTGCGTGAGTGTATGTCTGTAAGTGTATGTCTGTATGTACCTTGAGGCTGGTGTTGGAGCGCGGGTGGCTGAGGTCGTTGAATCTCCAGGACTCAGTTGGGGTTTCCACGGGTTCCCTCTGGAGCTCAGGGCTTATAGCATCAGTAGTAGGAAGCGGGAATATACCCATGGAGATGGGACGCTCCTTCCTGGATCAAAGAAAAGTGATTTTAACATAACAAACTGTCTTGAAATTCTACATTCCCTGTGGACATAGGACGTGAACGTGGTGGGCAATCACATCTAGGTTCTATTGACTTCATGGGGACATTAACCAACGGGCCAAACTACCAAAACTTCTTGTATTCCTTTCAACAATTTCTTCAGTAAAAGAGGGGATTGATACTATCAAGCGTGGTGCTGAAATGAACAAGAAGATTTATGGTTTTCAATATGCAGTGAAGGCTATAGGGTGCATTCTAGACAATATAAACCCAGCTGGACATCTTTTCATTAGAGTCTGAATGTTTCAGCCTTCCCTCTCCATGGTGTGATGAGGTCTCCACAGAGCATGTGACATTGGTAGAGTGGGTTAGAGTGTGGGGTGAAGGATTTTTATAATAGTTATTTCACAGTGCTTGGGGTCTCTTACATAACAAGTTAAACAAGACAGGATCCAACTACTATCTTGTCAAACCAATGCCAATATTGTTTCTTGAACAGGCTTTCTAACAGCCAAGTAAAAATGCAAACTTAACCAATTTGAGATGCGGAGGAAGCAGCAGACTTTCCCTGTACAAGTCAGTTTACTCAGCCTGCATTTAAATTAGTCAATTTCCCACTGCAGTGGTAGCAGATGAGCATAACCTCATATTCATTCCTGATATTCATTACTGAACCGTAACCAAACAAACTGCAAGACATGATTGAGTCAAGGCTTCACAGAGAGGTGTTTTGGCAAAGTCTCCCCTGGAGACAACTTTGCACTGAAGTGGTGGGTGGTGATATCAACCGGGGTGCATCATAAGCTCCATTAACTCCAGCCTATTAGCTGAGGCAATAACGCAAATCCATTTGTATGTGTCCGTGTTCTGCTATCTGTGTGATTAAAAGGAGGTCAGCTGAGGATCTTCACATAGTAGTGCGGGCACAATGGCCAAAGAAACACCTGTTAGTTTCCCCAGTCTTCATAATAAGACTCACAGGCTCTCATGGGGTAAATAAACAGACATACACACAGCTCAAACTTACACATAACCAGTAAGAACTTTCAGACCAAAAAGATCTAGTACGTGAAACTAGCACATGTGAACACACTGGGGGTACAAAATAAAAACTCAGCTGCCTTGCCATGAGCAGTTTTTAGAAGTCCCACTTGAAGGGAACTGGTGCACCACTGCAGTCGTGCACATTACAGTGACAACTAGGTATCAGAAGGTACAGTGGGATGAGAACAATGGCTTCCATGGTGAAAAAAGCAGGCGGCAGGCAGCAATGAAAAGCAGCAGCCGCTACACAATAGACACACCACCATATTGAGGGACGCAGAGGTCACATGCAGGCCAGTGATAGTGACCAATGCCGCCTTTTGTTATATGGAGTGAAAATCATGTGCTCAGAAACAGTGCTCTAGCTCCTGGTTTGACTAAAAAGAAAATGTTTATTAAATTCTAAGTTGTAATGAAAAACAGCTAGCTACTCTGTTGTATAGCAATTCTGAAATGGGATTATCTAAGGTGGTACAGTCTTCTCTGTTTCACCCTCTTCTGTCTCTCTTGACCCACTTTCAGCAAACACTCTCATACTGTCTGACTACAACACAGCCCAGACATGGCAGCAACATAGAGACTGCATGGCTACCAAACTGCCTGTGCGGACATGGAAATTATAGTGGATAGGAAAGATAAATTAAGATTATTACTCTCAAGCACCTACACACCGAGATAAGTATAAACACACAGAGCTGTACCTGCTGGGTCTGGGCAGGGAGGGTAAGGAGGGCAGGGCAGGTAAGCCGCCGGTGGAGACGGAGTAGTGAACCAGCAGCAGCACTGACAGAGACACCAGTACAGCGGAGTTGATCACCACCGCTCCCCCCACGAAGCCAAAAACAAACAGCAGCATACACCCGGGGCTCATGGCCCCCCCAGATCATGGCCCAGTGCCCCACCAGGGACCAGGAGGTAGGGGGGCACAGCGGGTGAAAGCGCACGAGGAGGGGTCACTCCAGAATAACCTCTGCCGTTGTTAACTGGAGCCCAGCCACTGTAATTACGTCTAAAGATGAGGTGAGGAACGCCGTATCCGTCTCTCCGGATGGCGGCCGAGTGCAAACACTGTGGATCGGTGCGTAGTGTGTACTGCAGCTCAGAGTGAGGCAGACAGAGAGCGAGAGCAGGTCAGAGGCAGAGTGATCGCCCAGCAGCAGTCACAACAACCGTAATCCCGGTGGCTTCAGCGGCGGTAGCAGCAGCGATTGATTAGAGCAGAGCAGAGCAGCAGATCTGCCACAGACAGAGCGAAGAGAAAGATGGGAGGCTCTGGCAGCAGCTCCTCTCCTCTAGTATTTTCCTATGGCAGGTGATTTCTCCTTTCCTTCCTCCTTTGCTTCTTCCCTCCTCTGCCGAGTTGCGACGCTACTGCCGCTGTGCGGTCTAGAATACTCT
>OMKZ01026768.1:0-17311 GCA_900302535.1 Neoniphon sammara
TGCAATGCACTTTACATGGGGGTCAGCGGGTCCTCCATTGCACGTCTGCAACTAGTGCAGAATGCAGCTGCACGTCTCTTAACTGGCACTCGAAAGTCTGAGCACATTACACCGATTTTAGCTTCACTTCACTGGCTACCCGTCCATTTTAGAATTCATTTTAAAATTCTTTTATTTGCTTTTAAAGCCCAAAATGGCCTTGCCCCAGTGTACCTCTCTGAGCTTCTGCACCCTTATGCACCTACTCAATCCCTCAGGTCAGCTGACCAGCTGCTCCTGAGGGTTCCCAAAACAAGGCGGAAGCTCAGAGGGGACCGAGCGTTTGCTACTGCCGCCCCTAAGCTTTGGAATGAACTGCCGCTGCACATCAGGCAGTCCTCTTCCGTGGCCACTTTTAAATCTCTTCTTAAAACGCACCTCTTTTCCTTGGCTTTTAACACCACCTAGATTGTTTATTTTATGTGCACAGGTTTTTTACCCTTTATTTATTATGTTTTCTGTTTTAATGTCTATTTTATTGTTTATTTTATTGTTTATTTTTTTTATGTACAGCACTTTGGAAACCTTGAGTTTATTTAAACTGTGCTTTATAAATAAAGATGGATTGGATTGGAAATGACTTGTTCGACTAGAAGTCCAGGAGCAGGATGTTTGTGGCTATTGTCTCCGGTACACCTTTCACATAAAGGCCCAGAGAGAGGGCTTAATGCAGTAGATCAACCACAACTAGCTAGCCAAAACGCCGAACAACCAGGTAGGGCTTAGCCATGCTGACAGCAAACTACAACTTGATAGCTAATCCACTAATCAGTACGAACAGGCATGTCATATCACAGTGAAGATTTATAACAGCCAAGAACCAAACGATCAGTTGGCATAAAATAACAAATAGTTAAAACAAACTTGACTAAAGAGCGGAGCTAGTAGAATTTGGAGAGACGTGCTGCCTGCAGGGTGTTGTCCTCTCTTCTGCCATTTCCACTCTTCTCTTCTTTAACTCCCTCCTTCTAAAAAGCAGTATGCATTAAAAAAAAAACAACAATTAACTGTTCTGCCTACATTCACCATTCCTATTCCTATTAAATTAAGTTAGACTCATACTGAAACAGCAAATTTCCACTAGATAATAATTGTGACTGAAACACAATAATCATGTAAAGATGGACATCCCAGATCCAGATCACCACCAAATTTAATCAGCTGTCCAAAACCTATGTGTCCAAGGAAATTCCTTAGAAATTAAGCTGGAGACTTATTAGACATCCATTAGACATTAGACATTCAGTCTAGCAGTCATGCAGAATATTTAATTTGACTGCTATGTTAAGTTCTGTTGCATCTGCATAATGTTGAAAGATACAATTGAAATCACAAATTGCATGACCTGGGTGAAGCATCTATAATGAGAACAAAATAGGTCCAAAAACAGAACCTTGAGGCACACCATATAATAGAGGAGCAGATGAAGAAATAACATCACCAATATGCACTGTGAGCTCTCTGCTCATCAGGTACTTGGAGAACCACTCTGGTACCTTCCCAGATGAACTAACACATTTCCTAAGTCTATCAATTCGGATTGCATTGTTAATGTTATCGAATGGCGCACTCAAATGGAGCAAAACTAGGATGGACCATTCAGCTGCATCAGCATGCGTAAATATGTCTATAAGTATAACTCAAAGTAAAACCATTTCAACTGTGCTGCTGGCAGAAACCTGTCTGAAAATGTTGTCTTTAGTTCTTGAGAGAGCTGCAACCAAGTCAGATTTTTTAAGAGATGCTTTACAGCGGCTTGCTTAAAGTAATCATGGACATAAAACTAGGGACTCATTCACATTGGAGAGTATGGGATTAATAGCTAACAGGTCCTCTTTTTAGCTGGATTGGATACTAAGACTGTCCCAAATACAGTTTTTATTTTTATTTTATTTGGATAATCACTGAGTTTTATGGATGACTATTTGAACCTTTGCTCTAAATTATATATATACAACCCAGGCTATATGAGAGCAGTCTCTAAAGAAACACCTGTAGTGGGCACAAAAATTAAAGCTGTACCCAACCAGAACCTGCACTGGTCCAGCATGGTCTAGTATTTTTTTATACTCTGGCCAGTTCTTTAGTTCAGTACTTCCATAGAAAAATAGGCCAACGGGTGCATAGCATAGAGATGCAGTGTGAGATATGGTAGTGTATTGTCCCTCTGGCACTAAAAAGCTGAATTTTAAGCTATTTTAAAAAGGGGTATCTCTGCTCCATTTTGTGGATGACACTAATCATAAATTGGGTACAGTGCTGTTGGGAATTGGGAAATTCCCACAGGCTCATAAAAGCCTCCCTCATGGAGCAGTGGGGCATCAGGGGAAAAATAACCTGTCTAGTTACGGTGCTGTGGCTAATAAAACAGCCTGTGCCAGAGACCTTAAGCTCAGACATGCCACTTGTGCCGCCATGGCTTAAATTTGGTGGTGAAAAAGGCTCTTGGGCACACCCCTGGGCTCACAGAAATACGGATCAAGGTGAGGAAGCCGGTGGGATTTTTCACATGTTGCACCACCGCTGTTATATCAACTCCAAGTGGTTATCCACAAAATTATTTTTCTTAATTATGACGATATCTTTGGTAAGTGGTCATTGGTTTTGTGTTTTACACTCAGTGTTGGCAATAGCTCCAGCACTACATCATAAAAAAGATGCACAATGTGGATTGCGGCTTATTATATTTCCTCTACCTTCCAATATTTATGGCACAGAAACCATGGTAGTTGCCTTCATAAATGTAAATTGCGTCACACCCTGTGTGACAGATTTTTCCTGGGAAAGAGGGACCCCCTCATTAAGAACAGCCCATGTAAAAGGTTTCTGGCATTGTCAAAACAGCAGGGAAAAATAGGAGATCATCAGCAAAGGTCAGTGGATGGCCTTTAAAATACATTTTTACACAGAAAAGCTCTGCTTGTTAGTAATGATACCAAACACTCTCTCCGCTTTGAATTTAAATCACTACCCTCTGGGCGATGATACAGAACACCCCTGGCAAACAAAAAAAGGACCACAAAGGATCTTTTGTTCCCAGTGCAATCAAATTAATTAGTGAGGTGCAGCTCCAGTGTGTGTCTCACTGCTGGCTGTCATGGGGAGTGTTACTGAGAACTCAGAGAAACAAAAGAGAAGGAACCCTACAGTAGCTGATGTCAGTATATATGTATATTTAAGCTTGTACTAGAAGCAAGAGGTGTTTGTGTATGCATGTGTGTGTGTATGTGTAGTTGTAGTTAAGGGGTGTAGTTATGGCACTGGGGCACAAGACACAAAGGAAAGCCAGTACTTAGTGGATGTTGATAGGAATGCCACAACAACCCCCACCCCCATGCATTTTCAGCCTCAGCAACCTCAGATGGACTGGAGGAGAATTGAAAGAGGAGGCAGGCAGGGGAAGAGGAGAGGAAAGGGGGGAAGGAGTGTGTGTGCGTGTGCGTGTGCGTGTGCGTGTGCGTGTGCGTGTGCGTGTGTGTGTGTGTGTGTGGTGAGAGTGAGGTTGAGAGACAGAAAAGGAAAGATGGTTAGAGAAAAAAGAAACAGGTGGAAGGAAAGAGGGAAGTGATTGGTCCTCTATGCAGTAAATACACTGCAACACACACACACACACACACACACACACACACACGTAGAGCAGGACTGGGAAAGAAGGGAAGAAAGAGAGAGAGTGAGGACAGGTAGGCTAATCTGTTGTGGCTCACCTCCCCTGCTCCCTCTCTGATATAAATGCAGATTAGTCTGCCTTCTTAATCCATCTGAGAGTTGGTGTTGCCAAGGTAAGACTGCCTCCAGCCATCAAAATACACACACACACACACACACACCTGTGCACTTCTCTCAAGCAGCTGTTAATATAATAGAGAGGTGAGGCAGTGGGACATTCTCGTCTCAAGCTCTGCAGCCCTTTCTCTCATCTAGAGCTTTTTATAGCTCTTAGATTTGGGCCAAGGCTGCACTGCATGGCATACTATGTCTCACTAATAAATATTGGTGAAAATAGCATCCTATCTCCCCAGTCGAAATGGCAGGAAAGGCAGACAGGCATTCATGAGGGAAGATAGATGGATATTCAACCCCTGCTATCTCCACAGTAAGAGAATTACGAGCTGGGTAGTTTTACATCTGATTACTAGTATCGACTAAATAAAAGTCTGCAATTGTATTGATTTTTTTTTATGTAAAGACATCGGCCCTCATTTGTCAACACTGAGTGGTAAGAGCTCTAAATTGCTGGACAAATAAAATTTTAGAACGTTTGTATGAACAAGAAAATCAGCATTAATCAAATGTGTGTACTAGGGCTGTCAAAAGATAATTTTATAAAATTTTGATTGAAGTCAGAATTTCAATAGTTTATCACGATAAAACTTATCAAACTTTTAATTGCATGTTTAATATGACATATTTTACATTTCAAAACAATTTTTAAGTATAGCAGTTATTAACAGAATGGCATGATTAGGAGGAAAATGAACTTCATAATATTTTGTATTCTTTTACTTAAAGGAATACCCTTTGTTTCCGACTGAGTGGAATTTTTCGGAGACTGTAGTAGTTTGTGTAGCCTAGTACTTTCACAGTGTTTATATCGCACTCACAACTCCTTTATAATCAAAAAAGCAATGGAATTCCCATCTTCCTTTAAATGGGACCCCAGAGTAGACAAAATGACCAAAAATTACAGTGTTTCACAATCACTTACTGAAATCGGTTGTGCGAACAAAACATTCCAAACCATTACATTAACCATCAAAAGAAAGACTCAACAAACCTAGATACAATATTAATGTGATGCTAACACAAAGGCCATATACTCTACAATGTTCTAAGCATGTGGTTACTCTTTCATTGTCAACTTTTATTGTAGTGCATCTAAATATATACACAACATTCAGCTAATGTTTTTTAGCATGGGTAGAAGCCAAATGGTGACTTCTTTAAATTTGACCGAGAGTTTCATTTTAGTTCAGTCACTTTTGTTTTGTCTTTGGGAAAATGGGAAAGAGTCTTATTTCAGAAAATGTGCATAAGCAGCTGTGGAAAAAGTATACCAACACCTCCAACAATGTCTTCCAGAGTAGAGGAGGCTGTGACTTCATATCACAGTAAAAGCCTCTGTGACAGAGGGACACAATAATCAATCAAAAAACATTTTTGCTTGTATTTTTTGTACACACAAGTCCTCTATCCTTGAGATAGAGTTGTGCTTACTTCACTGCTAGATAGATGGATGCAATTCTGCCTTAGCTGTGACATCGGCCTTGCATCCCTAAGCTGGCTGACTGTACACTGCTAGACTGTGGGTGAAAATAAATGGCTGCACAAGACAGGTTTGACATACAGTGTGGATGGATGGCACTGCAGTTGCTGCAAGTGCCTACAGTTCAAGTATTTGCACTACCTTAGGTGCCCTTGGTATACTTTTTCACACAGTTTAACGTCAAGTGTAGAGTGCCAGGTAAAGTTACAGTTTTTCTGAATTGTTTACATACATTTTCTCAAATTAAATCCCATTTTCTTTTTCTCATTGTCTTCACAAATCACAAAACAGACACAAAATGCAAAACTCTACATAGCTCCTTCAAAAGTTAACACTGGTAGCCCTTCCTTTCACAGTGACCATGCTAGGTATTTACCAGCTAAAAATTAGGCAATACATGGTAAGAATTACAGCTGTAACTAATATTTATAATTTACTGGAAAAGGTCCTTAGAATTTAAGGCAATACATTAACCCTATGTAAGTTTTACATATGGAGGTTCTGTAATTGGAATTATTATCTATCCCACCAGAAAGTGTCATGGTTCTGTTCTTTTTGGACTTTCCTCCTTTTCATAGTGCCTCCCCACTCCAGGTGTGTCCTGCTCTTGTGATTAGTTCTGTTTATATACCTGTAGTTTCCCTTTGTTCTCTGTCAGTTCGTTTGTCTAGCTTCCCTGTGTTACAATCAGTGTTTCTAGTGTTCCTAGTGTTCCTCATGCTCCTCACAGCTTGCTCCTTGTGTTTTGTTTTGTTTTTTGTTTTGTTTTTTGCTTTTTAATTTATTTTTGGATTAAATAGTTATTTGTCCTCAGTTCCTGTGCCTTGTGTCTCTTGCGTTTGGGTCCACCTTCCTGCCTTGCTATAACGTGACTGAAAACCATGCCAGTAATTTTTGTCAGACTGGAGGCTATAATAGTGTTTTGAGAAACCAGAGTGTCCTCCCACAAAAAAATAACACAGGTTGTTCGTTCCTACCCTGAAAAACGACCGACAGGAGTGTTTCCTAAAGTAGCACCCCTACCGGTGGTAAGCGATGTAGTAGGAAAAGCAAGAAAGTCCATGTGGGGAGGAAATTTAGGTGGTAGATGGGTCGACAAAAAAGAGGACTTTCACATGGGACCCGTATTGAAGTCCCGAGTGAAGCGAGACCGGTGTTCGCTTCCAGGTCTACAGGTTTCGATTTCAGTTTGTTCGTGTCTGCGTGTTTATTATTGTCCTTACCGGGTCCTTACCATAACCTTACCCTAACTTTAACCCTAACCTTCTCATAAACTTATCCAAGTAGTTCTGGTGCCTAAACGTAACCAAACCGCGACTGTTGAGAGTCATCTGTGCACATGCGCACTACGGCTTTAAGAAACAGTGCTGTGTGTCATACTCTTTGAGTTGTATTTTAGGGCTGCAACAATTGACCTCTGTGGTCATCTGGGTTGGAGGATGTGTTGGAGAAACCCAGATTCTCTCGTGACAAACTCTTACAAGAGTTAGAAAACAAGCTTCCGGGTGCAAAGGATGGGGAATTTGTACAGGTAATGTAAAGAGGCAATGGGAAGGTTTTAAATTCCTCTTTCGTTGCTGTTGTCGTTGTCAAATCAAACAAAACATTATTTAGCTCATACAATTTCTAATGTAATACCATACGCAGCCAACCACTGCAAAGTTCTGCTGATGCATGCTTCTTGGCTTCCTATTTACAAGCAGCATGCTGTACATGCTTAGGCTTAGAATCCCTGCCCCCTCTATCATGATTCATGGTTTTCAGTGTAAACAGTTTGCAATTTCAATGCCACCTCTGCACAGAATCTGAATATGCTGCTGTGAGTGTGAGACTACCACCAGGCCAGCGGAATCATTTTTAATAACAATGTTAATGTTTGGTTCCTGTTCAAAAAAGTCTGATGTCTTGCATGGAGCTTATAGTGATAAACCACCCAGCATACTTAGCTGCAGGGTCAATCAAGGGACGACGACATCCTTAGCAGGGATACAGGTTAAGTCTGCTGGATCCAGGCTGATACCGTCTTATTTGTCCCACAAGCATATTCTCTGTTGCAGTTACATACTGTAAGTGAATGTTTCAGATGTAAATTGTTGGCTCAAGCATGCTGTGCCCCTGTCAATCACATCAAAGCACATGGTCTGATAGTACACCTTGGCCTCAGAGAAAGCATGACCCATCAAGGAACCTCCATGGTGGTGGATGCTGTGTCTCAGCAGCAAAGAGTCAGCAAAGAGATATTATATAAGCTCTGCAGCACTCTCTCATACAACGACTGGAAATGTGCATTGCTTTGTATGCCTAACAAGTGGTTTAACAGCATATCATTTTTTTTTCATGACATGTGACAGCAAGAGTTTCTGAGTGGATCTGTTAGCATCCTTCATGGGTCCCACAACATCAACAGTCTGAATGTGAAACAAAACAAACAACAAAAAGAATGACAAGCTGCTTCAGGTTGCCACCAATCTTTGGGCCTATATGTCCAAAGAGGAATGTCTGCGATATCTATGAGAAAGTCTACTAAACTGCTATAATTTTGGAGCACAGAATTGGAGCACGTTGTCCAATGAGTGGGACATGGAAGGCGCATGCCCTTTTCATGGTTAGTGGAACCATGTAAGTCTCTTGGGTGACACTTAACTCATATTTACCAAATCCTTCACTAAACCAAGACTCCTAGTGGTTCTGCTGTTTTAATTGTGTCTTGGATGGCTAGGATCATGTTGTGTGCATTGCACTAGATGCACAAAGCCTCCTCTTGAGGCTTACACAATCTCTGAATGCTCCATACATAAGTCTGTAATTCAACCCGTTAAAATTTGAGGAGAGGAAGTTGTCATCGGAAAAGTCTTCGTACCGGAAGAGTATTTGACCAATCACAGCACAGTGTTCACAAAAATGCATTCCCTCGGAAACAACCGAAAAAGCTAGCTAGCTTGGACGATACACCGAAACCAGTGAAAGAAGACATCGAAAGTCGTAAAAAATTTCTCTGTGGTGAGGAGGAACTTCACTTGTCATGGAATGACTTTTGTAAAGTTCCAAAACAGTTGAATCCAAAATATCTTTTCAAATTTCCATATCTGCTCAGCTAGGCTTAGACTAATTTGGTTTCCAGTAGGAGTTATTTATGTGTCTGCACAGGGGATATGGAAGTGAGGAAATTACTGGATATCCACCTTATCTTGCTACTCATTTTCAGCACTTCTGAAATACAGACTGTTAGATGAAAGCATTTGGAAATTGCGGGAGCCAACACGTCTGGCTTGAGAGACTAGCAAATCTGAGGCGCACTCAGACATGCCCCATTATAGAATTGGTCTCTGCAGTCAGCCCGGGATAAATCAAATCTGATTAAACTGTCATTTAAGGGGCATTCCAGTTGATCACCGTGTAGAGCGGGTACCATGTATTATCATTGTGGCATTGCAGGTTCGATTCCAACCCTTGCTCTTTGCTGCATGTTATCCCCTCATGAGTCATTTTAGGAGAAGTTAGATGTGTCCAGTGGTTACAGTTTCTATAGTTTCTATCATCTAACTTCCAAAACGACTAATTTTTTGTTTTTTTAAAAATCCAAGACATGTATATCAAATACTCGATACATTGTGTAGAGGTTTATTTTTTCACTTTGTTCGAGCTAGGCTAATGACTTATGTAGACTTCAAGTCTTTATGCTAAGCTAAGATGAAATGCTACCGAACCAGTGGACATACAGAGGTGAAAATGGTATCGAAGATCTTGTCTCAGTCTGGATAAGTTGGAAAAGGGGTATTTTGCGCAAAACATTAAATCACCTCTCAACTAGTTAACTGCTGGTAGCTGCTTTGTCAGATTTTACATCTAAGTAAATTGTGACAAGTTCAGAGCTGTTCTCTGTAATGCCGTCTCTCTGTTTTCAGGCAGACATTGCAACTTTTACACAAATATGTAATATGTCACGGTGTCTGCAGGGCCTGAAAGTAATACTGAACTACTGACCTTCACACATTGTATAAAGGAAGGTCCCTGTCACTTTCTTACTCTTCCAACGATTTCATCTTTTCCATCGATTATTATCCAATAACCCCATTTTATGCAGCTTGACAGGCATAGAATAATATCTGTGTATTACTTTGTAGTGTTGAAATGTATCTCACTGACCACCCAGGGGATCATCTCTTTAAATTAATTGCACTCTTTAATGTTGCAATGACATCAGAGTATACAAACTAAACATATAAAATATATATGTAAAATTGCAGAAAAGGGCACCCATGGTTCCAATTGTTCAGAAATGTCTAGTGTTGAAATAAACGTGTGTGTGTGTTTGTGTAGGCACACATGACTTACTCTTCTCTAGCAGTGCAGCCAACACTGTGTCCAAATAGGGCTTCAGCTCCTCCTCAATCAGCTCAGTACTAACAGAGATGGCCTTCAGCGCCTCGCTCAGAGAGTCTGCAACACAAACACACACAGAGCACACACGCACACACACTGATAGTTAAGAATATGCCACTTTACCATAACATTCATGTTATTAGTTAAGGCAAAATGCACATGAATCTGCACAGTTGAGGCCCTGTTTTTGTACGGGTGCATCGCACAAAGCACAGGCAATCACTGGTTCAGTGAAATTTTGGTGAGGTGCAATGATGATTTCTCCTGGTGTGAGTTCTCATCAGCCCACGGACGCACTACAGTTTTGGTACCAGCATGATTTGGACCAGGTCAGCAGTGCAGCACACCAAGGTTATGATTTGTTTTTGTCACTTTAGGTGGTGGAGGCGCGTCCAATCACACATTTCTGAAATACAGAACTTGGTTTATATGTTATGCTTGCCTCTGTCACTTTGATATGAATCTCTCAAGATGGAAAATAATATTTCAATACATACATTATGCATTCTGAGGCACATGTGGCGGTGGTTAAATGATCATATGAACAAAAGTGCTGTGCATTTCAGTATTCCTTTTGCTGGATAACTTGATTGATTGACTCTACTATGTTCAAGAACAAAGAAATTTGATTTGGAAAGTGTTAGACACATAGATTTGGATTTTTTCACTGCATTTCCTGCAATTCTCCACAATCTAATACTTTCTTGAACGCAGTAGAAGTAAATAGCCCAATTCAGAATGGAACTCGTCATGGCTATTTTAAAAGCAAAATCATGGCTTGGAAATGATCAATTAGCAAGTATTTTGTTTATTCTATTTAGATGAGAGGCAAAAGCAAGCATAAAGGTGTTTTATTTATGGTGTTATTATTGCAGCTTTACCTTATGTTTATCCATTCATTTTCTCTCTCTCTCTCTCTCTCTCTCTTTCATATTGCCATCACCAGTGACATCCCACCTCTTTCCCACAATCCACCTGTGGGCTCTGTTTTTTCATAGCTCATCTTGGGGGGGTTGCAAGAGCCTTGATGCTAAAATAGATCTATATTTGTATTACTCTCAATAAAAATGCCCTTATTCAGTTCATGAATAGTCTGGCTGAAACACAGACAAACACATTTACTGGTAATGGAGGAAAGAAAAATGACCACCATTTTACATTTTTAGGTTAGCTTCAAAGCTGCAAATGTTAAAAGCATCAAAATATTAATCCATCCATCTTCCATACAGGCTTATTCCTAATTAAGGTCATGGGGGCTAGAGCCTATCCCAGCCTGCATTGGGCTGAAGGCAGTGATTCACCCTGGATACTTATTCTCTGTATTATTTTCCTTATTATTTTTAAATATGTTACACTGTGTACTAGGGATCAAAGCATTTTTTAACTGATCGGTATCGACTCTGTTGAGCAGGAACCTTAGCCCGATCCTTTGTTTTACGTCCATTGTAACACGTGTCATAATTGAGCCAATTTGCTGCAGGACGCAGAAGCGGCTAAAATCAAAATGTCTGCAGTGTGGAAATATTTTAAGTTGGAAACTGAAAGCAGACCATCAGCAACTTGTAATGTCTGCAGTGCCAGCATTTCACAAGGCGGTAGTAACCAAACTGCATACAATACTACCAATTTAATACGGCACCTGAAGAATAAGCAGTAGTTCAACGCCTTATCAAAATATTACATTTGTTAATTTTACAAATAAAAAAATACCATTAATAAATAGCTCGGGTGCAGACATTTTTTTTCCCTTAATGCCTTGCAGAGCTTTTAAATTGTCAAGCACAGTGTTCGAGTTACGTGGGAGCCAATGGGAGCTGAGCTCCCATAAGAGGGGGTCTGGGCTCCCATGAAGAAAGTAAATTCATACATCTGTGGGGTCACTAATAATACATTAACAACCACCATTGTTTTAATCACAAATAATGTTTTTTTAACACAATAATAATTATTATCATGATAGATAGGCTAAAAGAAATGTATTTTCCAAAAGACCTAGGCACTATATTCTCTCGTGGATGAAGGCTGAACTTCACCACCAGGCTACAATGGTGCACAGTACTACGCCAGCTATGCCTAAGAGCAACGCGGGGGTCGAGAACCTTCAAACCAATATGGAAGAAAAAAAAAGGCTAACTCAATGCGCAGTGAACACTCTCTCTCTCTCTCTCTCTCTCATGCTCTCATGGTGTTTCAGAACCATGGGCAGTGTTTTTGATGGTGTGTATAGCTGGTAATTTAGGCTACTGAAACTTTGTTGTTGCAATTTTGCAATTTGGTTGCAGTTTGGAATTGTTGCAGTTGATGCAGTTTTTGCAAGTAGTGTGGGCTGTTCTGTGTGTAAAATTTGTGGACCACGTAAGGCGCAGTGAACTCTCTCTCACTCGGAAATCGCACATTATTTATTCAGTCAGTCATTCATTTATCTCTGCCACTAATGTTAGTTATTTTAGAGACCCCACAAAGCTCATTTTATAACTCGAACCCTGGTCAAGCATATTTATTGGAGTGATTTTTATAACTTAATGTGTGTGCTGTGCAGCTCTATTAGGCCTATCTAGGAAAAGACAAGTGTCGGATCGGGACTCGGTATCGGCAGATATTCAATATTCACTGACTCAGATCAGGATCAGGGGAAAAAACTTGATCAGGACATCCCTACTGTGTACTACATTAAGGAAATAGGCTACTCCAACATTGGAAACTATGACCGCTGAACACATGTATCCTTCGGTCAGAGTTTCAGTTAGAGTTCCAACCATCTAACTTCTCCTAAAATGATTGAAAAAAAAATAATTCCAAGAAGTGTATTTCAAATACACATTATACACTGTGTAAATAAGACAGCTTCAGAGTTGCTGTAAGGGTGTTTTTTTTTTCACCTTGATGGAGCTAGGCTAATGACTCCTGTAGACTTCAAGTCCTTATGCTAAGCTAACACAAAATACTACCCATAGGAAACAAACCAGTGGACGTACAGGGTGATAATGGTATCAAACATCTGGTCGCAGTCCAGGCAAGTTGGAAAAAGGGTATTTTGCCCAAAATGGAGCATTTCTTTAACAGCCGAGACAGGACAATATGTAAAAGTCTGTATGCCTAATTTATAGTTTGACTCTCTCTCTCTCTCTTTCTCTCTCTCTTTCTTTCTTTCTGTCCCCCTCACTCTCTCTACACATGCACACAAACATGTTTTAAATATTACACTAACAAAATCATGGCATTCAATTAACCAATCAAAACAGATGGATTTGCATCTAATTTAACTTTCTAAGCAGGTAGCTGCGGGATGATACTTTCTCGATAAGCGACTGTCAGTACTGGAGCATTCAAGGAAGGCCTGGAACAGTCAGGGAAGTCAAATTGAAAGTTACTGAGTATCAGCACAAAATATCAACTTCCAAAAATACCTGTGTCTTGATCAGCCCTGAATCAAACTGCTACTGATACATACTTACAGTACTCTAAATGTATGTAGCACAATGTATGTACAGCACAATAATGCCATATATCCCACCAAGCCTCAGACAGATATACATGTGACTCTGTACACATACTGTATTGACCAAATGCCCCAGAACTCTTCCTGCACACATCAGACCTCTTTCACAGCAGCCATTCTAACATGAAATAGCATGGTAAACACAGAAGTTACTGGCATTAGTTAAAGGAATACTCCAATGTTTTGGGGAAAATACCCTTTTTCTGATTTACCCAGACTGAAACAAGATGTTCGATACCATTTTTACCTCTGTATGTCCGCTGCTTCGGCACCGATGGGTAGCATTTTGTGTTCACTTAGCATAAACACTTGAAGTCTACAGGAGTCATTAGCCGATAAAATAATCCTTATAGCAACTACAAAGCTGTCTTATTTACACAATGTATCATGTGTATTTGAAATGCACGGCTTTGAATTTTTTTTTATTATTATTTTTTTTTTAAATAAACATGCTGTTTGTTTAGATTTCCTTCTCAGGGATCACATAGATGTAGCACTGATCCAGGAAACTCATTTAACTAATACCAATGTGCAACAATTTGCCAATAGATATTATTGTGTAGCTTCATCAGCCTCTTTTAATTCTAAGGCACGTGGCTCTCTTGTTGTTTTAAAATGTTCCTTATCACTTACTGCGTTTACATGCACTTTGGGAAATCGGGTTACTCACCTCAGACGGCAGTTCCCCAATTTATCAAATGCTATGTAAATGGGAACGCCGATTTCGGGAATCAGGGTAAGGGATTAAGAGAAATCAGCGTAAGCTTACAGGATTTCTCTTGGAGTAACCCGATTTCTTGGCCATGTAAACCCGTTCCCCAATTTCCAGACAGCTTTTTACAAGTGCGCATGTGCAAAAGTACAGAGCAGACAAGGAAACTGACCTGTAAATACAATAAATACGCGCTGTAAAATGCACAAAAGAGTAAAAACATTCTGTTCTACATGTTCATTGAAGAATGCTGAACAATTTTATGTCAACATTATCTCCGATGAAAACAGGGTTTTCTCCAAGTTTGGCGAAGGTTAATGCCAACTGACTTTTATCCTCTGCCCGGTGACGAGCGCTCAACGTCTGGCTGCGAGTAGCTGCTGCCGCCCGCTAAACTGCAGTGACAGGCTGAAGGTGGGGGAGTAACCCGATTATTGAGGAGTGCATGTAAACAGGATTTTCAGTGATCGGCGTATGGTAGCATAATCCAGTTTCTCTGAGTAACCTGATTTCTTAAAGTGCATGTAAACATACTCACTATCTTAGACAGATCCGGTAGTATTGATGGCCGCATCTCCTACTTAAAAACAATAATAGCTGGAAGGAGACTAGCATTCATTTCTATATATGCACCTAATCAGTCAGACCTAGTCTTTTTGACTTATTTGAGTGAAATTCTTTGCGATATGCCGGGTTTCTCCTTGATTATAGGTGCAGATATGAATGCCACCTTAAAACCCGTCTCTGGACAGGTCAGGTGTGCAAAGCCAGCCTCCTCAAAACTCTGCTTCAGCTCTCTTTTCAACCTTTGTTTCTGATTTTAGTCTAATGGATGTATTCCACAACCTTAACCCCTCTCTCAGACAATACAGCTTCTTTTCACACAGACACAAAACTTATTCTTGAAAAGACTATATACTCATCTCCACACCCTCCTTGGTTGAAATTGATAAAGTAGAGATGATGCCATGTCCTCTTTTCAGACCATATCATGGTATTTGCTAAGTTTATCCTTCTTAATTAACCCTCCAAAGCCATACGTTGGCATCTTAATACAAGTCTACAGAAGAATGAAGAATATTGTGTATACCTCAGAAGTGAATTAGATAAGTTTATTTCTGAAAACGCGGGTTCTGTGGAAGACTCTCGCATTCTCAGGTATGCATTGAAGGGGTGTATTAGGAATGCCCCAATTGCCTTCGCATCACATCATAGTAAGACCTGTCTGAACAGGGTTAAGAACTGTAAACAAAACTTACTTCATTAGAAAGACAACAGCAGCTGTCTGCAAACAGAGGATAGAAGGGAGACTATTAAATTATTGTGCACTGAGCTAGATGCTCTCCTGAGACAGTGAGCTGAGTTTCTAATTCATAAAACAAGGAGGAACTATTATTTTAATGGACCCAGACCTAGTCACCTGCTTGCACTCAGATTACATCAGAATGGAAAGTATATAGACATTACAGAAGACACTCTTTTGAGAGATCCTACTGAAATTAATGCTGAATTTTGCAAATACTACTCCAGTCTCTATTCCTCAACGTTAAAATTGGACAAGGATAAATATAAACACTATTTGAGCAATCTAGATCTCCCATCCTTTTCCCAGGCTGGATCTAATGCTCTGAAGGCTCCGATATCCTTAAACGAGCATAAGAATGCCATCTTTCTGATGAAAAAGAATAAATCACCAGGGTGGGATGGCATTCCCCCTGAATTCAACCTTACTTTTTGGAAAGTGCTCGGTAAATTTATGCTGGATGTGATCCTTGCTTTGATTGAGAAAGGCTCTTTTATTAAAGATGCTAATGCTGCTACTCTGATTATACTTCCCAAACCAAACCATCTCTTTGCAGCAGTTACAGACCCCCATCAATTTTGAATGCAAAAATCTACACGAAGGTACTGGCATCATGTATTGAGAATGATATGACTAAACTAGTACATCATGACCAAACAGGTTTTATAAAACCGCGACTAGCATCAGACAATATCCGCAGATTGCTCCACGTACTACATTTCTCTAGAGATATTGTTTCACCATTTGCTATTCTTTCACTGGATGCAAATAAGGCATTTGACAGACTAGAATGGGAATATTTATGGGCTGTAATGGATCGGTTTGTTTTTGGCAGTGACTTTATTAAAATGGTTAAAGTACTATGCGCTGACCCTTCAGCTATGGTAATTACTGGTAATATTCTCTCTCCTCCTTTTCCTGTAACTAGGGGTTCTTGTCAAGACTGTCCCCTTAGTCCTCTTTTGTTTGCTCTGTCATTAGAACCGCTTGCTCAGCTCTCTTATCATGTTTAGCAACACATCACATCACATTTCCTTGTTTGCCAACGACATTTTACTATACATCAATAACCCAGTGTCATCCATTCCTCTTGTGTTGGATGTATTTGACAATTTTAACACTCTCTCGGGTTATAAGATTAACTGGTCCAAGTCAATATTAATGCCCTTAAACAAGTTACTTAACCCTGCTACATTGCCACCCCTTATACCAGTTGTTCAAAACTTTAAATATCTGGGAATTGAGATCTTTCCTACCTTTCATTCTATTATAACAAATAACTTAGTATTTTCACACAGGTAGAGAAAGATCTTGACAGATGGAATAGGCTCCCATTGTCCCTGCAAGCACGTATTTCATTTATTAAAATGGACATTTCCCAGGGTCAACTTTTTTTCTAGTATGATACCTCTTCCTCCACGTAAGGGCTACTGGGACAAACTCCATAGTGTAGTTTCAAAATTTATCTGGAAGGGGAAACACCCCCATCTTAAGTTAGCTATACTGCAGCGTGATAGACAGAAGGGTGGTTTGTCAGTGCCTAACTTTAAATTTTACTTTATGTCATATGTTTTACACCCTCTGTCTTCTTGGTTTAATCCTAAAGCTCGGGTGTCTTGGAAACCCATTGAAGAGCATTTAGCCTCCCCTCATCGTATACAGGATCTGATCTGATATACGCTGCTCTACCCCTCAAACGTTCTAAATTACGACTGGGTCCCATAATATCTTGTTTGCTTTCTACATGGTGTAGAGTACAAAAACAATCTAAAACATGTCAAATGTCACACTCATAGCCCCGTTTTTCACAATCTTGCTCTTCTTGTGGGAGGAGTGCCATTTTCCTCCTCTCAATGGAGTGAAAGGGGAGTTCATGTTTTATCAGACATTCACTGATTTGCATTCTCAATATAACCTGCCAGCAGAGGTGGAAAGTAACGAATTACATTTACTTGCGTTACTGTAATTGAGTAGTTTTTTTGTGTAGTTATACTTTTTAAAGTACTTATTAAAAACTGTAATTTTACTTCTACTTGAGTATGTTTTGTTTCAAGTATTGTACTTCGGTCCATTTTGAATCACATCCGTTACTGAGTTAAAAAAAAAAAAAAA
>OMKZ01026771.1:0-27289 GCA_900302535.1 Neoniphon sammara
GAGATATTACAGTGACCAAATCCTCCTGACTTACTGTATGTGACTATAAAGGGTCTACAGTGACAAATGTGCCAATATTTTTAGGCAATGGGACTGTTAGTTAACTGGTCATCAGCCCAATACAACCTTTGCACACAAAGTCCGTTTTTTTCTTCCAAATATTTTGCACATTAAAAAATAAAGAGGTGAGATTTGTCCACCATTGGAGCTCAAGAAAGCGCCGTACAGTAGGCCATCTGTTGGGTTGGGGCTGGTTGTAGCCATAACTTGAATTTCACTTCTTCGAGGCAGCTGTCGTTAAAAGAACAACCCAGCATACTGAAAGGGTAAGCCCTTGGCATGACTCCAAGGTTGATCCCCGAGGTTGACTGGTAGGTGACGTGCGCAACCTCAGCGACATCAAAGGGAGACCACAAGGAGAAGTACTTGTGCACACTTAAGGGGCCAGGGGAACATAAATGTTATGACTGGATCCCTTTTGTAAAGTGTACATGTGCTTTTCCTGTAGTGTGTGTTTTCCAAAGACAGCCTAGCCGTCCTTCAGGCTAGGGTGAAGAAAATGGAAACAGAAGTCTTAAGTCCACGACCAGGAAAACAGAAGTTCGCAGATCCAACATCAGGCTGATAAACCTCCCAGAGGGTGTAGAGGGTAAAGATCCATGCGCTTTGATGGACCAATGACTTCCCGAAGAACTGGGGCTTGGGACACTCTACTCTCTGTTGATTATCGAGAGACGCCATTGACTGCCTGACCTGGAAAAGCTTGACAGAAATGGTGACATCTTACCAAGGTCAGTCATAATGAAGTTTTGCAAGTTGACAAAGTGTGCTGGTCCAAAAAGCCACAAGAAGAAAGGGAAAAGTCCTAAAAAAAAACAACCCAGTGATGTTTTTCCCAAACTTGTCTGTGGAGGTTCACAAACAACAATGATGATTATGAGGGAGTCAAGCAGAAGCTTTGATCTATGGGGGTCCACTACGGACTTGTCTTTCTAGCCTGTCTGAGAGTCTCACATGGAGAACGCACATGTATGTTTGAAAATCCATCACAGGTGGAACATTTTGTGGAAAAGATAAACAAGGAAATGCAACCTGGAATAAAAGACTGAACTGGTCTCCTTCTTCACTTCTATGAGGGGAATTAAATCCCAATGAACTGAACTGCACTGTGAACTGAATCAGACATGACAAAGATAGGTCAGTGTTTTTTTTTTTTTTTCTTTTTCTACTCTCTCTCAATTTTTATTTTCTCATAAGACGAATGTTGTCATTTCAGTTTCTTGTGAATTGGATGGATAGGGATTAAACCCTATCACATTGCACTGAACTGTGCACTATGGATGATAGTGGTAGGCCAGGGAAGAGGTTTTGCTTCTTCTCTCTCTCCATTCTTTTTTTCCTTTATCTGATCCAGTAAACACTGTACTTATATAATGGCAATGTAGTTTATCTATCTACTTACAGATCAAAGAACTTTAAATAGGTGTTCCCTTTTTGTTTTGTAATGCTATAGTAACCTAAATGTTTCTTTATATTTATGTTTATATAACTTGTTGAAATGAATCATTTGTGTTTACAGTATTTTTAGCACTTTCAACACTTTTGAGGCATTCTATCATGGGAGGGAACTTTAATGTGGTTTGGACCAGGTGAAGGATAGGTAGACTGGTTCTGATCAATTTCATACCCCTGAAAAAATATGTATGATATTATACCATACGATATTTCATAAAATATTTAAATTTGGAGAGAGATCTGGAGGGACATAGTCTACTCATCATACATATTCACGTATAGATTATTTCTTAGTTTATTCAGCAGTTATTTGTAAAACTGAAGACTTTTACTACAGCAGCATTGTAATTTCGGACCATGCCTCAGTGTCAATAATTTATTCTGATACTAAGCTAGATAATAGCCCGCCTACTAGATGGGCTATTAACTATCTTGACTTGACTGGAAGTGCCACCTACTGGCTTCAGGACCCTGCATTTAAAGCTTCTATTAGTGATCAAATTGATGTATTCATTGTGATCATCTCATCACAGATCTCAGCATGTACACGATGGGAGGCTTTTAAGGCTTTCTTGAGGGGACAGTTTATAAGCTTTACTCGTACTAGATGAAAATGTTCACAACAAGAAATGGAATTGCTCTATTCAAAAATTAATGCCCTAGATAGAGATGTCTTTCTCGGTAAATCCAATAATTCACATAAGGAACTACTCCTGATTAGAGCCCAGTACAACAAATGAACTGCTGGAAGAGCTGCGGACAGTCTGATGAAACTCAAACAAAAATTTTACGACCCTGGCGAAAAGCCTGGCAGGCTTCTAGCTAGAGTGTAATAATGATGCCCAAGCTTGTTTTCTTGACAATCTGGAGTTTCCTCATATTTCAAAAGATTCCAAGATGAAACTTGATACCTGATCGACATTAAATGAAATCTCAGAGGCAACTGATGCTTTGAAGGCTGGCAAAACAGCCTGGCCAGATGGGATACCTATTTATTTTTTACCAAAAGTTCAAACACAAACTCCAAGCTCCAATTTTAGATATGTTTGTGGAATCACTTGAAAATGGTTTGCTACCACAAACTTTAAGAGAAGCCCTGATCACTCTAATTTTAAAACCGGGTAAACCAAGTGATAAATGTCTGTCATATTGCCCCATTTCCCTCTTGATTGCCGATTCTAAAATATTATGGAAGGCACTCCTCCCACTTTAATAAGACAAGACCAAAATGGATTTGTTAAAGGACAACAGGGACTTAATAACGTAAAGAGAGTCTTAAACATCCAACATGATAAAAGGGAGTCTCGTGACATTGCCAATAGATGTTCAGAAAAGTATTTGACAAAGTGGAGTGGCCTGTCTGAAGTTCTGACTCGGTTTGGATGTGGGGATACTTTCTGTAAATAGTATAAAGTTTCTTTATACACAGCCCACTGCTGAAATCCTCACCAACACTGTGTCCATACCCATCAATATTCTACGTGGAGCTCGCCAAGGCTGCCCTCTGTCACTGCCTCTATTCATATTAGCCATAGAACCATTTCCCATAGCCACAGGGTCACATAATATCATCATTAAGTTAGGACATACAGACAATCAAATAGCTCTATATGTAGATGATATAATCCTTTTTCTAACAAACTTTCTAAGAACCAAAATCAAAACCTTTGGGAGTTTCTTGGGATATAAGATAAATCATTTAAGGCCTTCAATAACGCTGTTAAACAAAACTGAAAGGATCAGACATACGGGACTTGTCTCTTATTCACTTATTTATTTATAATTTACTTTGGTTTTCTACTGTATACCATGTGTCATGTGCATTTCATTATTGTATTTATTTAACTTCAGTAATGTTTGTCAGTTTTTTAAATTTATTTTATAAAAGGAATATATGGTGTGCGTGCACGCACGCACACACACACTCACACACACACACACACACACACACACACTGGATAACAGACAGTTCAGTTTGCTGTGTACATGTAATGTTTACTCTGAAAGCTGAACCAGCTAAGAGTCCCTCTCCCCTTTACACTGCAGTCCTCCCACAGTGCAGTAATATGACATTGTCTGAAGCTGATGGATGAGTCTCTTTGTTCTCTTCATTAAGAGCAGCAGCCTGAGCTCTACCAGTGGCTATATCACCGAGGTTTGCCTCACTGCCAGTGTTTCTGTGCTAGAAGGCGGAAATGGTGATTTTATTATTTTGCCACCACTTAAGTAGCTTCTTTTTTGTGTATACTGTCCTTTGCAGCTCCTTAACACTAATTAACATGACTTCAGGCTAGATTGGCTTGAGGTTGTTTCTTAAATTTGCATTTGCCAAACTGATTATACCAGAGCAGTGCTTTGATTAAAGCCCCACTCCAGCCAGTGTTACCCCGTTTTCCGGTTAACTTTCTTTTTCAAACAGAGAGTGGAGGTGTGATTAATAATGGGACGTAATCCGTTACCATGGAAACCAGACACTTCAGGCTCAGTACATAAAAGCACAGGGGCCGTGCTCACAGAGGACATGTCTGAATTTCATCAGCTATTTTTTAATTGTTTCCCAATGTGAACATGCGTCAGATGGACATTTTTTTTACCTCGCATTGCGTCTCGCTGTTTTTGAATGGGCACTGCTGCTGTTTGCATTTTGCAGCCAGCTGCTCACTGTTTTTAGATAGCATTCAAAGCTGAAATCTGTTCAACTTTTACTGAGACCCAATACTCATCACTGTCAGTTTTACTACAACCGACCAATCACAGAAGAGAAGAGGTGAGACAAAGGGTCAATTATGTTGGAGAATAGTTTAATCAAGGCGGTGTCTGATCATCCATCCAAAGGTTTTAGGGAGATATGATTCAGTTCCAGTTAGCAGCTACATGGACAGATGATACCTACTGCGGGTAAGTGGCTGTCTGCAATGCCATGTGTTGTCATAGCAATGGTGTCCTGTCCTCTCTGTGTGTGTGCACTACACAGATCAACAGGCAGCTAAACTCCTTCCTTTGCAGACATGAATAAAAAAGGCCGGTTGAATATGAGCTTCCTTGCTCCTTTATTGATTGTGTTCCTTACACAGGTATTTCCACCATGCCACATGGAACAGGGTAAAACTAGAAAAAAATAAAACCAAACACAGATGTCAGGAATTACCAACTGACAATGACTTAATATCAAACACTGCTTATTTAACTGAAACAATGCAAGTTTCTAACATAGTCACGGCATGTCAGTTTCATTCAGTCAATCAATCAATCAATCAATCAATCAATCATTTGCGATAAACAGGTAGCGTTCCCACATGTGTAATAGTAGTACTTCTAAACATTATCTTAAACATAGAAACTTGAATATTAACATATAACGTTAAGAAAAATAACTTACAGCCATTGCCTTATTAAGTGAAAACAAACATTCGTCTTCCAAGCCCCTGCTGCAGACAAACTTGAGCGTCACACTTTCGGGAAAATAAACAGTGGTTACAACTTCCGGCTTAATAATTTTTTTCTACTTCACAATAAAAGCCCATCAAAGCCATTGCTTAAAGCAGATTCACACATCAGTTGAAAACAAAAGGGCACGACAAATGGTGAAACTGTTGAAACTGCAAGACAGTGCACCTAGGGCCACTACTATAGTCATTCGTCATCCTCCCGTTTTAATAAGGGCTCTTTTTTTTTTTTTTTTGACTTTGAGTGCAAACATAAGTTATTTGTTAAAAAAAATCTTTGTTGGACAGTGTGGCTCATCAACATCATAAGGATATGACTCAAAAAAAATATGACATAATGCAAAAAATTCAAAAATACACTGGAAGGGGGCATTAAGTATTGTACAATCTAGAATATGGAACCAGAATTGGAATATCTGACATTGTGACAGATAAAGATGAGAAGAGGGGGTATTAAGATTGTTCTGGCTTGAGGCTAACCTGGACCTAAGCAGTCCTTTCTCACAATTTCCATACCCAATATTGTGCCTTTTCTTCCCCACAAGCTACAAGATGCACTTAAACCCTTCTAGAGAGCCCTTCTGCAATGGGTAATTACATGCTGTACTAGAAAATAATTTCTGTTCCATTCAATCACAGGCAAAAGAATAGAAGAAACTAGCAAGATAAACTAGAGACAGTCTGCATAATGAATGACAAAACAGAATCCATTTCATCATAGACACACAGCTATCAGGCAAAAGATGTGGCTGACACAAAACATTCTGAATCTATGATTAAATTCCTGAATGGAATCTCAAAGCAGAACACATCCAATGTCCCAGTCGTAATAAGGCCACATAATGCCTAACAGCTCCACAGCTAATACCTTTCTAAAGTACCCATCACGTTCACGATACCTAAACTGCTCTCATTCTAGAATGAATGCCTCCTTTGCTGGATAATGTTAAATATTGACCCATGCTACATTGCCTACAGGTTTATGAAACTCCATAGCTCTCCCACAGTTCAGTGAAAAAATGCCAGAAGCCTCTTCAAAATACATCTGTTATCAGTGACACTCAGAAGTGCGCAAACTGCATGCATCCTCCGCATGAAAAAGATGTCATGAATACATTCTTCAGCTTAAATAATTCAGGTCAGCAAATTATTAATGGCTTTGGGGATATGTTACAGACCATCAATTTATATATATGTACACACGTCAAACACACCCACACACACACAGCCGCAACATGGGCATAAATTCACAGACAGCTGCAAGCATATCAGTATTCTGTGCGGTGTTGAGAGAGCTGGTGTTGTTTTTGTGTGAGGTTGTCGTGGTGCCGGGAGCACAGGGGACTCAGCCCCAGAGCTGAGGTGACCGACTGTCACTGTGGCTGATCTGAAGGACAAGCGCAACTCGCTAAGCCCTGTGGCCTCCGCTGCCGCTGGGAAGGAGGCGTGAGGTGGACTCCTACATGAGGCTTGACCCTAGCTGTGCCTTCATGATAATCAATCTCCGCAGCTCCATCCTGCTTTGTCAGGTATACGTCTGAGGGCTTTCACTCTGGTCTCCTGCTTGTTGACCCCCCCGCCCCCCAGACCTATCTGACAACTGACTGACAAAGGGACAGCACCAGTGTCCAAACTTTACTTCTGTCTCACCTGCAAAGGGCTAAATGACTTGCAAAAAAAAAAATTCTTACTAGCAGAAGTAATCAATGAGTTTTTCACATAATCACCCCCCCAATTTTCCATGTTATTATATCCTTGAAACAGCGGGTCAAGGATAATATGGATTTGCCCCGATAATTTGGATAAGAGGATTGTTGACTTGGGTGAATATTTGTTCTCTGCTTGGGCAAATGTAGGGTGCAGATGTAGAGTAACTTTTATAGTATGTAACGGATGAGCTGATCAGGTGGCGTTCAGATAGCTAAAAGGTCATTTCTCAAACGACCTCAGGAGAAGTCGTGAGACGGCATTGTGGCTGCAGTCTGGCAAAGAGTAAAGGCACCCGACTAACTAAACGGCGCAAAAACTTCTACTCACATGCAATTGAAAATGGAAGACTGGGTGCACTCGATTTTGGTGCTAGGTATTCCCTGCTTTTACACGTACGTTGTGCTCGGTCCTTCCATGATGCATCCTCCAGTCTTGTCGTCTCTTCCAAGCGGGGGAAGCGATGCATGACCCAGGCAATTTCAGCATTTAAATAGAGTACTAACTCCGCCAACCTAGTGCACTGCAGGCATATTGGGCATACAAATAGAACGCAGGGTATCAGACTTTACCCTTGTCTACACTTCAAAGTGCTGTTTGACTGCACCACAGCTCACAGAACATTCTGTGCAATGTTGTATCACCACAAAAAATGACTGTACAACGAAAACACCAGCTCGTATATATATGCTCAGTAAGGAAATGTGCACCTTGGGCTGTTTGGTTATCTCGAAAGCTCAGAATAGCCTACTATGTGCATTATGATTATTTGCTGAGACTTGGAAATACAAGACGGTATTCAACTGTAAGCACCTGCCAAAAAACATGAACATCCACAGGTTACATAAAGTTTACAAATTTATCGGTTTATTGAAACAAACAGTCTGTACGTACTATACAGAAGTGCTGTTGGAAACAAAAGTGCAAAAAGTATACCATTCTATTAAACACTGTACCGAGCCTCTATAGAAATGCTCACCTTGGATTATGACACAAGGGATGACATCACATCTTGTGCATTAATAAATGGCTTGTCAGCCACCCAGACAGTGGAGAAACAGGAGGAAAAGTTTACAACTTTTTTCCTACTGACCACCATACTGTCTCTTACTGTGAGCAGACTGTATGAGGCATTCAACTGTTAGCATCTCAAAAACCTAAGAGCCAGTGTGATGGGTGACCTTTACTGATTTTCCTGCAAACTTTACCGACATTTGGCGCTTGGGGGGTTTTCATTTCAGATGGTGGACAGCACCCACACTCTCAGCAAACACTGACATCACACAACCTTTATGCAAAGTGAACATGATCGATATCTTTCTAGCGTACAGCCTTCACAATGACTGTGTTGTGACTGCTCGATTTATATCCGCATCCTTCAAAGAAAAATGATATGTCTGCTGAGAAAAAAAAAAAAAAATCAATGTGAGGGTATGTTTGCGTGTTTGTTATTCACAATACCCATAATCCACTGCTTTATGTGGGTGGAAAGAAAAACACGGGCAAAGAAAGCGATAAGAAGATTTTTGCTGCAGATTGTTTGGCCTGAGAGTGTTTAAAATAGATCAGGCTGTGGATGACAGGGGGTCATCACTGCTGGAGGGGAAAATAATTAATAAAAGACAACTGCATGTGATGCTGAGTGTGTGTGTATGTATGTGTGTTGGTGGGGGCACAGTGAATAATAAGTGTTTCTCAATTGTTGCTCTTACCTCCAGACCATTTCATTTTCTTTCTGTGCATTTGCATACTATCATTACAAATGATGACATGATCACACTTCGGCCTAACTGACTCCTTTTCATGTGAATTTCTGACAATCAAGCATGATGTCTTTCCTCCAAAACACAAAGGTCATTCATAATCCTGTGTGTAGCTAATGCATTTTATCTCTCCAGTTTATTGGCCTGGGCTGGGCTGCAGTCACATTGTTTGAAACGTCCTTGCAATCTCCATCATCATGCGTTTGGAGCCCCAGAGAAGATTTGGATTCTGTCTAATTTAGCTTCTCTGTTTCACCACCCCGCCCCCCTCTGTAGATAATATCTTGGTTTTTAATCACAGTCCAAAGTGAGGCACTAAACAGTCAGTGAAAGGCGATGGGTGATAAAACTACGCATTCATTGCACATCAAACTGTCGCAGTCAAACCCAATTAATTTCCGGAATATGCTGTATAGTTTGCATTAGCGCTCATTTAGTGGGTGGGGACCAACTGAGACAAGTGAGGCAGACAGGAATAATATTCTCTTAGTAAGTCACTGTGTTAAATGAGGGTGGTCTGATATCTGTGTCAGTGAGAACTCCAGCTGACACTGCAGTGGAAACACAATAAAGTTAATGAGTGCAGATATTATGGTGTAATTAATAATCAATTATTGCATTATCCTGTCACTACAATTAATATAATCAACTTAATATAATTAACTTAATGAATTAGCAATGAGATCAATCAATGAATGTGCCAAATACTGAGACTGTAATGTTGTTGATGCTGATTGTAAAACAAACAAACAAACAAAAAAACAAAACAAAAAGAAAAAAAACACAGAACTGTTTACTTTTTCAGAATATAATAATACAAAAAGAGCTTACCATCAGAGGAAAAAAATACAAAAGAATGGCTATTACTACCAAAGTAATCAAGTAAATAACTAGGGGAAAAAAGAATAGCAGACTGAAATAAATGAAGGGAACTAGGGGAATGATGGATGACAGTGTACGTGCTATTGCCACACACTCTGTATGCACACTGAGAGTGACAATTTGTTCATTAATTTGAAATTTATAGTCAACAATATAGAAACAGCTGCCAAATAGCTCAACACAACAATTACCAATATGTGAAATAAAAATGAGCAAACACTGTTAAATAACACTTTCAGTGGACAGGCTAAATACAGTGATAAACGAACAGGCTATAATAAAGAAAAGTCAGAGGAAAAAATAGATTTCAGACCTTGGTGGCTGGTGTTGACAGCACAAAGCATGAATGTATAGTAACTAAAGGTGGCTACAGGTGGCTGAGGCCTGGAACAACATTCATGAGCACATGAGTCGAAAGGGACGTTTTTGGCCAACATAGACCCAGGTATGTTTAGTGGAAAGCACTGAATTCTACAGTATATCAGTGGTCAAAAATGGTGGCAAACGATCATGGATTGGTGATTCATTTTTTGCATCAAGACATAGGCCACTGGCCATCATTGAAGGAACCATGAAACCTGCTCTGTAGCAAGAATGTCAGGCCATCTGTCTGTGAGCTGAGGGAAGGCTAGGCTAGGGAAAGCAAGTCCACATTAGAATGCTTAGAAAACTTTAAATGTTAAGTTTTGGAATGGCCAAGTCCATGGCGAAGTCCACTGAGATGTTGGGCAGGATCTGAAAGAACAATTTCAGACTTGAAAAATAACAGATTGAACTAAAGCAGTTCTGCCAGACATGTGGGTCAAATTTTCTCCACAGCGCTGAGAGAGACTGATTAATTACTACAGAGAACATTTAGATGCCATAATTGATAAAGGTGATGTAGCCGAGTCAGTTAATGAGTCTAAGTGGGTCATTACTTTTTTTACAGATATAAATAATTTAATGGTTGAAATAAATATCACAATTAACAGCGTCTTCATTGTTCGCTCAGGTCCCTTTTGATAAAATATCTAATAACTATCAGTGTCAAGATTTGGCAAAAATGCAACAAAAATTCAGACAGGCAGAAGATCTTTTCATGGTACAAAAGCTATTATGGGTAAGGTGAGGGAGATTTTTCCTGCATTGTAACATCTTGGGCAGATATTACAAAAATTTTTTAGACGCCTAAGGATGCAGCTGGTGCAAAGAAGTCTTCCACAGACTGAGGGCACATACTGTATCGTTCTATCAGTGGTGGAGGAGGAGGGGAAGCTGGTTGGTGGGACAGGTGACACAGGTGGAGAGGGCCACACGGACACTGCACTATGAATACCAAGACTTGTACAATTTATTACTTCTTTCAGGCTTTGACGGAACAACAGGTGTTGAATGACAGCAGAAATCCAAGTTAACATTTGTGATGTTTCTCACAGGGATCTTTCTTTTTACTTCGCCTTCACTGTTTCCCAAATAAGACACAAAAAAATGTTATGATAAATGAAATATATAAATATTTGGGCATTAAAGCAAGGTAAGGGATTACAGCCACTTAAAAACAATTAATACTGACAAAGCAGTTGTGTCTCTCTTCTGGTCCTCTCAGCCACTCAGGAAATATGAGTAAAACTGCATTTACAGAGCTAAAGAATGCCCCAATTTGGACACTGTTATGTTACCTCATGCCAAAAACTGGTGTTCATGAAAGTATAAAATTGGAATAGAAGGGGGTTTGGGTGTTAAATTGGCAGTGATGATAAAGCCAGGCCAGATGTGCTGAGGCACCACCTAAGCCTCCTTCTGAGGCAAGAAAAACCCTGGCTGTGAAGTGTCACTCATGGTGATCTCAGAAGACAAGGACAGATGGAGAGGAGTGATATCCTTGCTTTGCTGCTTAGAACAATTGGTTTAACAGAAATGTTTTTTATTTTTTTTCACTCAAGATTGTTTCACACTTGTTGAGAGATTTTGATGCTCAGTCTTTTTGAGTGTCACGACTCACATGTGTCCCTGATCATTTATGTAGCTGTAAACATAGAGATTTTTCCACACATTCTCTGCAAGAGTTTTCATTATCTACCACAGTGAAGGGTTCTGGGGATTTTGCAGTGCCATGGCACAGATTTCCTGGGACAGTATCAATCCAATCATTGCTGAGAGAGCAGGGACAATTTTAATCACAGTAACAATTTTGTGTGATGACTTTCATCTAATTTTGCATTTTGTTTTTGATGGGAGTGATGGCCTCTACAGTGACAATGCCCCTTGACTATTAAATGCGCACAAGTGGTTTGAAGAGCATAGCAATGATGGTAAGCATATGCCAAAGCCTGCTCAACACCAGATATGATGCCAATAGCATTGATGAGTAGTTCTGAAACAGGAAGAGAGTGTTTTCCACCACAGTTGTAAAGGTGTAGTGCCCAGATGATCATTCAAAATAATTATGTTGGTGGTGATTAGTGGCAACTTGCTCTCTGGGAGATTAATGAACTAAAAGCACTGAACACCATTACAGTTCCATGAAACAGCCACACACCATTGCAGATCCACCACAACTGAGGTCTTGAAGCAAGTGTTTTAGTTTATTTGAAATGTAGTGAATTCATGTACACACTCATCCAAAATTCAAATACTGGTGCAGAAATATGAGTGCTCAATGACATAATCAAAGGCGTCGTGCTAACTTTCATTCTCACCAAGTAGGAAAGAAGCTGAGAGTCTTTCAGTGGCCCTCCTCTGAGGCTCCTTTTTTTCTTTTAGCGAGTCTCCTATGATCTGAGATTAGTCTCTCAAAAAGTCAGCTTGCACCTGTCATCTTACTTGT
The DNA here is from genome assembly GCA_900302535.1 of Neoniphon sammara. Lineage (NCBI taxonomy): Eukaryota > Metazoa > Chordata > Actinopteri > Holocentriformes > Holocentridae > Neoniphon > Neoniphon sammara. Next base: position 12,123 of record OMKZ01026771.1, read on the forward strand.
CAGAAACACCATGTTTCCATCCAGCTAGGGAGGTGTCAAGGTGCCCTGCCCGGCGTACTCACATTCCGTCACTGTTTCACTGTGTGTAGAGCCCATGTCACTCTATAGCTTAAGCCATGCTCCTATAGCTGTCTAGCATCTGTCAAATATTAACCTATTTGTCGGTTCTACTTATTTCTGTCATCAAGAAAAATCTCAGTGGACACTACTGTGAGAAATCTATTTCCTTTGCTGTGCTCTGTGGTTGCTTCGATGCCCTGCGGTTACTCTGGAGCCCTTAAACTGTTCTCTTTGAGGCTGCATTATGAGGAGGGTAATACAAGCAAAACAGGGCATATGGAAATAAAATCCTTCCTCACTGTTATGGCCTGAAATGCACTTTTTTTTTTTTTTTTTTAATAAGCAAGACTTGTTCCGTCCACACCACCCCAGCCTCTGATCCCCAGGGTGGGCTGCGTCTGGGTCTGCCTGCACGCATCAGTGACTACCTGTCTGCCATGCAGACTGACAGCCTGTCGATTGCTTTGTCATTACGTCTCTCTGCCTGTCTCCAGACTCCAATATCTGTCAGCAATCTGCCTCGCTTCATAATGCTTTTATACATTCTAGTTGACTGCTCATCAGCATAGTCTGCATGTGCTTCTGTAACCCATGCTGGTTGTGGCATGTGTGCATATAAACTGCTGCCCCTTGCCCCACCTAGGTGACGACATGCTGCACTGACTGCTTTTAAATTGTATCTCATTTCATTATTTAAAGTGCCTTTTTGGTTTGCCTTCATCATTGTGACACATCAGGCAGCAAGCAACTAGCTGCACAACTGTCCCACCCTCATCCTCCTACATCACGAACCCAAGAACTTCAACATGTGACACAAGGCAAGGCAGCAGCACCAAGCCCATTTCACACACCGCTGACCGCTTCAGAGTGACACTGAACAAGAGATAACCATGGCCACGCCAGCAGAGGCTAATCTGAGCACCAAGTTCTCAGCCTTTAGCCTTAAAATACGGGAGCACTTCTGGAAAGAGCAGCGGCATGGGTTAACATTTGGTATTAATACATGCGCTGCACAGGGAGTGGAGTGAATCAAGTGATGGATGTCTACATTGCCGCTCCTGGAGAATGAAGTGTTCAACAGAGCATACTGCAAGCCAGTTGGGCTACAAGTGTTCTTGTTCATTAGAGAAAATGTAGTGCCAGAGGAAAAGGCTGTCTGACGGAAATGTAAAACAGGGAAAACAGGTGGCTAAAATACATTTTGTTACAGTCCCCCTTCACAGCAGTACATTGCTTAGCTTCTGTGCCGGTTCTCCTGCCTGCTTCTTCAAACTGGGGGCGTGCCAACCAGCATCTACTGCAGGTAAGACACTGACTATGGGTAAGTACCTCATACAACCCCACTTCAAAAAAAAAGAAAAAAGAAAAAAGAAAAAAAAGAATTAACCCTTTAAACCACTGACCTGCCATTCACTGGATGTCATAAAGAGTTTGAGCTCTGAACCTGATGCACAGACTATTTATATAAAGCAAATGGTGTTGAGTTGATAAAAGTTGTCTGAATATTGGATAAATAAAAATAAAAATAATAATAATAATAATAAAGCTCTTGTGGGTACATGTTTATGCTGTATGTCTGCCACATATAATAAAGTATTAAACTGTTTATTTTCCACATGGTTAAACATGGTTCATCTTTTTGACTAATTGGTATCCTGAATGTGTGATAGCAGTTGCCACTTGAGCAACAGACACATGTTTTAAGTGCAGCATAATTTCCATTCCAAATTGCAATAAAAGCCTCAAGTTTTCCATTTCACGTGCGCGTGTGAGTGTGCATGTGAGTGTGTGTGTGTGTGTGTCTATTTGCTCAGTGCTTCACTTAAAGCCACCATCTTCATTTCTAAACACTCTGAATATAGATACAAACTGCACATCGTCGTCCCATGGTGGTTTTCTTATTACTAGCGATTTTTCATTAAAATGACACATTGCCATCTGGTGTGTAGATGAAATACATGCTTTGGAGTTGTCCAAAAACAGTTTCTATGGGGGGATATTTAATTTGGAGTGGGACTCAGTGTGTCTTATCCAAAGGCTATCATACTGTATGTAAACCACTGACTTCTGAATCTTCTGTTGGGTGTGCTAATGGAAAATAATCAATCCACAAATTTCATGTCACACAAACACTCAGTGTATTTTAAGTTTTAAAGGAAAAAATAAAGTTTCATGAAGTTCCATATCTCAAAAACAGATTCCAAACTTCATATTTTCCTATTATACCTTATCAGTCCACCGCATCCACAGTAAAAATCAGTTTGAAGGTGAGTAATAAATATTGACACGAGCCAAACATGGGAGCATGACATAAGGCAACGTACTGCAGTTTGAAGTAGGGCAGTAAGATCTGGTTAAATGCATCAGATCACACCAGACTGCTCAGAGATGAGCAGGAAGATCATGAATGAATGTGAAAAGCTGAGTTTTCCAAATCAAGGCAGGTTGTCAGACTGAGAGAGAAGCATGTCTATTCTGTTCCGTTAATTGGCAATAGCATTACAATGCCCTTCTGGGAGATTAAAATTTCCTGCCCATGATACACCTCTCCTCTCGGTTCATTGCTGAGAGGAATTACATTTGCATCCTGCACTTTCCAAACACATGCGTGCAAAGGCATACACACAGAGGTGCCCACAAACACCTGGATAAAAGCAGTGGAAAATGAGGGAGGCTGTGACAGTGCTGCAGGCCTGTGGAGTTCCTCAGGGACAGTCACCTGTGATACTGCTCAAACACACAGACAGATGGGTAGGTGTGTGAGGTGGGGCCTTGTGCTGCAGAGTCATTATCATGCTGCGCTCACAGTGCACCGAACACAACTTTTCCTATTAAACTCCCATTCTAGACAGGAAAATTACATTTTTATTGTGTTAGCTGGAACACCACTCGCTCATATATGGTACAGTGCCCTCCTTTGGGAAAGCATATGAGGAATAAAGAGAATGTTAGGAGCACACTACTGTGTATGATTGCAAAAGAGTGCAAGATAAGATAAACTGCTGTAGGCAGACTCATTAACGTGAGGCCTCTTTTCAAAACTTTTTCTGGCGGTTGTTCACCCCCATCTTTAGACAAGCAGCAAGTTATCATTGATCTGTGTGACACCAGCCTCCTAACTATGCTGAAACCCAGTATAATCCACAATGAGCAACACATCAAAGCTAAGGATGAGGATGCAGTCTCTACTGCACACTGGTGCAGAGCACAGCGACTCTTATCAAAACAATAACATGTTCATCATGTATAATTAGGTTTCCAGATGGCCATCTTTATTTTATTTTGACGTTTGATACACTGCTGGCAAAACCCGATTTTAGTTAGATGGAGACTATGACTGGACTCTCTACTCAAACCCAAAGAGGTCTGAATACTGGGGTGAGCATGCAGTTGACTTATTTGTGTAGTTGTTTGACTATCTACAGTATTAACTGGAGTGTACAGTTTTATCACACGGACATCTTCCTCTTATTACAGGTTAGCTGTTACGTTGGGAAAAAGGAAAAAAATAGAGATGAAAGTGCGACAGCAGTACCACCACCTGTGCAATGGAGAACGCATATTTCTGCATTACACTTCCAAATCCAAATTACAGAGTGCAATTACAGATTCAAATTTGCCATATTAGTCATGTACTATAGAGAATGTCTGGGTGTAACTGTTCAATGACTCTTGAGCATGTTTCATTATTTTCTTGGAATGATTTGAACAGATCCTTGATGCAAATCTTATACCTATGGAGGTCTTCGTTTAATTAGCAATCATTTCACTAAAGTGACACATTGCCATCTGTTGTCTGGATGAAATATCTGCTTTGCAGTTGCCTGGTGCGATCAGCCATTTGTCATACATGGACCTATCAGGATAAAATTTGCTCAACGAACAGGCTTTCAAACAGGCAACACAAAGAGAGCTTCTGTCTCTCTTGCCCATGAGAAATGGGAGTGTGCCAAATTAGTCCATCATTTATTCTAGTTCCTGTTGTTTCATCACACCGGCCCATTAACCTTTTTTGAATAATACAGCCTACAGTGCAACGCTGTTCTGAAAACTGGCAGCAAAATGCTTGCTGTCTCTCAGCTCTAACCAAGAAGAAAGTGTGTCAACCTGGCACACCTCCGAAACTGTTCCATACAAATCTAGGAGAGAGAATTGGGAAAATGAAAGCAGGACAGACTACAAAAGGCTGATTCTCAAGCTCTGTGCTCTGGTTCTGCCTCATTGAATAAGTTGAATTAAAACAACAAAACAACCCAAAACTATGAATAAATTGCTTGCAACAGAGTCAAAATATCTGTTGGGTTCCATTCAATTAGATTCCGCATCAGTTAACAATTCATTCAGACCAGCTGCTTGGTATTATTGATAGCTGGTCCTGCAGCAATAAACCCATGCACAGTCGCGGCTACATCTCAACTAGGCAGAGATGTGCGCCATGCAGCACCCCTGACATCTGGCAACAGAAATCCAGCTAACACAACACAATGCCATGGCTTGGGTATTCACACTGGCCTGACATGATGGCCACTGACCTGACAGTGGACAAGAGCCTGTCTGAGGCCAAGTAAACACCCCCCTGCCCTCATTATGTAGAACTATCAGACAACACTTCAGCACACTACTACAGTATACAAGCATCACGAGGGAGAACATGGTCTCCTCCTGGACCTGAACCTGGACAATCTTCCACCCCCCCACATCTTCCCCTCACTTCTCCTTGGACTTAGTAATTAATTCATTGGAAGAATTAATTAAAAATGTTCATCCATCTGCTTAGGGCCAATTACATGCATTTGCAATGTACAAATGAAAGTTTTCAACAAAATGTCAAACCCAGTACCTCAAGGAGCTGACAGCTTTCTTTTAAATTTTTTAAAGACACTAGATCTGATGTAGCTTTGATTGGAGAGCTTATTAAACCTTAAAAGATAAGGTTTACAACACTTACAAAATGAGATTTATAGTGCAGAATGACCTCCAGATGAAAATGGACCCTCTGGTGAGCTCAATTAAAAATGAAAACACATTAGTCTCCTTGTTTAGATACGTTTTCGTGCAGATATTATGTTTTTGTATTCCGCCAGGAAAATAAGAAATAAACTGATAAAACAAACATGCAAATAAATTTATAAATAAAATGTTTGTTTCAAATATCTTAAGGAAAGTTGCATCAGCGTATTTTCCTGAGCAAAATGACTTTCACCAGTAAGAGGGAAATGCACTTTTTAATATGACTGCTCTGAAGAGGAGGATGAAGAGCCCCAACTGTAAACAGGATGTAGTTAAATTTAACATTGCTCACCGTCAAACATATACATGCCTGCAGGTACTGATTTCAGGGGCCCAAGGAAATGCCCACAATACATCAATAGTGTATAGTTTGGAGGAGATACACACCTGCTGCAACTCAACCATGGAAAACAACAGTTTACCTCCAAACTATGCCTTTTGGATGTTTCCCTAGGCAACCAAAAGCAGTACCTAGAAGGACGCCTTATGTTTTCTTTTTTTTTTTTTTAATACAATGTTATTGCCCCCCCACCTCCTCTTTAGTTTAGCTAGCTTAGACAGCTGCACAGCAACCAGTGATGTAGCATGCTTTGCACACTTGCACTTGCTCGCTCTGTTACTAGCAACACTCACCGCTGCACCTTGTGTTTGAGCAGCACAGACACACATTCAGTGTCACAGCAGTAAGCTTTCTTCATGCACTATTCTTCCATCTGATCTGTGGAGCTTTATACTGCTTGTTAAAACTGTGGGTTAACCATGGAGCATCTCTCTGCCTGTGAATAATGGGGTCACTGACTGGGTAAGAGGGCAGAGACTTATAATTGGCTGGCTGTATCTTTGGCAGTAAATTATGGATGAGGCATGGGGGTACAGCTGCAACTGGATTTGCATGCATGCTTGCGTGCGTGCGTGGGTGCGTGGGTCCGTGCGCGTGCATGTGTGTATATGTCACAGCACAAATAGAGTTGTAACCACTGTTACACTGTTGGCCTTTAATCAGTTTAATGCAAGTTCATTTCCCTGTCGGTCAACCCAGTATTCATGTTAGACATACAGTATACTGTATATATGATAAATTTACTCATTGTGCATCAACCCAAAGGTACTAGCTGTTCATATGATTATTTGTAAAGTTGATTAGTTGTAAACAGAAAATCAGCTGGGGAATTATGCATATAATATGCAGCTCTTAATGTGCATGCAATGCTTAATTTGTCCGCAATGCACCTCTTTATTTAGCTCTGTTGATGCTGGCAACATACTGCTAGCTTTTCTCCAATTACTCCTCTCTCCTTGCATGAAGGATGTCAGCAGATTTAGTCTAGTCCAAACTGGGCCCTTTGTCACAAAGCCAGCTCAACATAGTCAGGCTGGATTCACAAAACCTAACAAAGACAATCCTGGCTGGTCTCAGAAAGGCGGCTGTCAACTGGTTCTGTCAATCCAGGACTTTACAATGCAGCTCAAAGTGTGTTCAAATAAAAGAGGCTTGGTTTGCAACAAATAACCAATTACATGCAACATGGACATATCCAGAGCAGCTTAATGGCAGTGGTTAAGGTTGTTGCAGCAGCAAGCTTAACATGATAGGATATAAAGTATATAACAAGAATATAAAAGTAAGCGAATAATATTTTAAATGAGAAAATAAAACAATAAAAGGCGCAGACTATAATTGTGGGGTTATATAAACTGCTGACAATTTTCCAATGTGCTTATGGACTGAAAAAAAAAAAACATAGGAAAGAAATGGATTACTAACATTTATATTTTTTCTCTCAAGAACAAACTTAAAATGAATAAATACAAGCAATACAAAAACATTGTACAGCAAACAATAATACTGCTAAGGCTATAAATGTTTGCATGAGGAAAAAGGAATATATTGTAGTGTGAATGTGTAAGAAAATAGTCTTATTAAGGCACAGTGGTTAGACTTTTATTGGGTCATCATGTTCAGTTTGTGAAAAGGTGCTAGGAACATAAGAATATTTATTGCTTCAATCACTCAGGAATCCTATATGAAAGAATTTCATCACGCACAATATATGACAGTAAAGTTTATTCATGACTGATAACTATAGTTAACTATAATAAGTGATCTGCTGTTTGAAGCCCTCATTTATAGCCGGAGGAAGCAAATGGCCTGGAAAAGCTGCAAACGTTATCTATGAGATAATAAGTTGTCATGGAAATCAAAGTGGTTCTAAAAGTCTGAATAATTACCTAAGAGTTTTTTAACATGTCATTCATTTCAATCTATGAGATTAAATTACTGAAGCAATTTTATTATTGTTATTATTATTAGTAGTAGTAGTAGTATTATCATCGTCATCATCATCATCATCATTATTATTGTTGTTATTATTATTATATATGTTTGGATAGGAAAGCCTAAACGTAGCCTGCTTTGTAACAGGTCAGGTGTGCAGCCTAAGTTACCATGGTGATATACGGTTCATCTGGGATGATGAACCACATTTGTGACATCTGAAACTCAAGGTTAAACCTGAAGCTGCCTTGCTAACCCCATAATCTAGCTTTGTAGTACAGTCATGAATTTACAGATGTGACCTGCAAGCTGATGACTCTGAGAGTCACTTCAGAAAACCAAAGGAATGGAGGATGTTGATATTATAAAATGGTACCTCCAAATGGACAATAGACGCTTCCTTTAAACTGCACACAGCACACACATGCAAACACATTATATTTGACCTGAGCGTGGTCGCATGTGTAGTGTAAGCATGCTTTTAATGGAAGGCTAATGGAAAGCCCCTTTATGGCAGTCATCATTTCTGCCCAGCGTTTGACTGGCTTTAAAGCACAAAGTGTTCTAGACATTTTGAGGGAAAACAAACATAAGGGAAAATAAGCCCTCCAAAATAGCACACTAACGCACAATGAGCAACAACATTTTCAAAGAGCCATCAAACCCGATCAGTGTCAAGCCTATGCATGACTGTCCTCCCCCTACTGGTGCTGTGGATCTTCAAGTCTAAAAAAGCTAACAGTGAATGACAACATTCTCTGATCATTTCATCACTGACTGACGTGCACTTAAATGCAACTCTCCCTTCAAAAGCATTAGCCTTTCAGCAAGTCAATAAAACAATTCCCCCAATGTGGCTGAACACTACCTGGTAATGCTTTCTATTGACTGCTAAAGACTAAGATGGCTAAAAACAAGTTCAGAAACAGAGAGAAGTCTGTGTAAAACAGTGAGGTGGTTCAGTAACACTTTTGGTTTCTCTGCTTTGTGGGTATGCTTATGCCTTGCAATGCCGCACAACATTTAAACCATTATAACAAAATAAATCAATACAAAACAAAAAACCTTATTAATTATTCATTTCACTCTTGAATAAACAAAATGAAATTAACATGCCCAAACTGTCAAGATGTGCTGGTGTCTAAGAAGCTGCCCGTGCGTTCGTTTTAACGAATTAACGAGCCGAGAAGGAAGATGTTCGGTTCAGACAGCACAAAAGTGACTCATGTATAAATGATGAGTGACTCAGTGTTGGGAGTTTCATTTGGGAGACTGGTGGGTGTTATCAGACAGAGCGTCAAGACCGATACACAGCAGACATAGGCACCCAAGAGTCCTGGTCCCATTCTGCAAGCCTGCACCAATACAGCCACTGTTAAATGTGCAACTCCCGACACAATATAGTAGAAATGTAGCATGGCATTTAGCTTCGATTAAGATCAAATATTGAAGCAACAGACCACGGAATCATTCATAGACGAGCTCATTCAGACCTGGATGCTGAAAGTGAGCAGGATTTTGCTCAAGCCTAACTGTTACACATACATTTTAAACAGTTTGATCCATGAGTAAGTGGGCACGTACTCCACAGATGAAATGACACCTACTGTACAGTTTTTCTGATCTGATCTATAGTGAAAAAGGTGGACTTGTCTGATCTCTTTGTCGTAATATGCATTCTGTGAAGCTTCATAACTGTTATGAACACATAAGGAAAAAGCTGAATACAAGCATCATCCCAGACTGCAGTTTACCCTCAGTTTATTTTATGTTGAAGTGCTGCCTATTAAATGTCAACATAGTGCTGTGTAGACCTAAATGAATCTTTATTGCTGTGCCTAAGAGGTGCATAACACACTTTCTGTCACAACAGAGACTAATGAGCCAACAGCTATGAAAACAAAAGTTAAACTACAATTGTACAATTTGCGGCAAACTCACATTAGTCATCATGTCTATGTCAGTAACTTGACACAACATCCAGAAAGTTAAAATGAGTGCAGTGCAAAAAATGGCGTACAGTTCTATTGACATGACCCACTTTGTCCTCCATATACACTTAGGGTGGATGTACACACTTAAAAAGCTGCTCAGCTATGTTGCTTCTCTACAGAGATGTTTCTGCCACCAAGAAAACATTGTTCTGCCTAAGAAAAAATGCCACAAAAAGTCAATGACAACTGGTGGAGACAGTGGGATGGCCGTGCGCCATGAGGGCTATGCCTGACCACCCCTTAAATCCATAGCAGATGTTTGGGGTTGTCTCCTGTAATTGGTTTTGATTCCAGTTCCATTACTAATGAACCCATTCAGTTCCCCTGGAAGAGGACTAAGGTACTGCTTTCTTGTGTGTCTTGCAGCAGTTGATTCAAACAACTATATTGTTCTCATCTACAAAAGGAAACTGAAGGAGTAATTGCTCCAGAATTCATATAAAACACTCTACACGCTTGGTGTGAACACTCTGTAAGGATCAAGTGCTGTGCCATTTTTAGCTCTGGGTTGAGGGGTGCACAGCATGTTCAACTTGAAGACTTTCTGTTCTGAATGCAAAAAAAAAAAAATTATAATAATAATGACACACCAGCCAACATCTCCTCCCCTTCTCTCTCCTGTCCCCTCCGTCTTTCAACTTTATTTCATGTGAGCAGTTCCTCATATTAACTACAGCTCTCATGCTGTGCTTCCAGACAAGATGAAGAACACATTGTGCATTCATGTCACCGAGCTGTATGGGTTTTACAGGGCACAACGTACCAATCCCCTTCTATCAAAAGCATGGTTGGCTTGGGAAAATAATTGTACATTTTAATACAATGTGAATGACTGCACAAAAAAGGCAAACATTTGATTTTTTTTCTTCATCAAGTGATCTGAAAAAATGAAAGTGGATTTTTTTGGAGTGACAAATTGGCTATATGGCGTTAAAAGGTAAAAGAAAAATATTCAAACTAGCTCATTGTTTCACCTGTAAGTGCCTCCAGTTAGACTGATGAGATTATTAAAAGGATTGCACTCAATCTCTCTAGTCACTGCCCTCAAACACCTGCCAGCGTCCATTCCTTTCACCATTCCTCGAGCAGTCTATCAGCTCAACTCTCCTTTCTGCTGTGAATTCTCATCAAGAGCAGAAAATGTGCACCCACGTCTTAAAGAGGCAGAACATGCAGCTGGATCCTTACTCGTCAGTTTCCATGTATTTGATCCAGTTTTTCTGTAGGGTTTTTAATACATGTGAGATAAGGTGGGGCTGATTTTAGCTCTGAGATCCAGGTTTAACTCTGGGCCCATTCCAGGATCCCATTAGGCACTGCATTTTAAGATGGTTCTATTGTTAATATGATACAATATATAAGAAATCGTGTTGTAATTACAATTGTAAATGGGACCTGGCTATGTATTTGGGTCCTTTGTAGTGGAAAGAAGAATTTGTAGCTGTAATCTTCCAAACTCCATACTATCATAAATATTCTTGCTGTGCCTTTGAGAGTACAACCTAAGCTTTACAATGATATCATGTTTGGGGGTCGGACCTTACGAACTTAAAATTCAGGGTTCAAAAATGGCAGCTAAATGTTGATCTTGATTTTTTATTTTATTTTTTGATCTTTTTGTTGCTGTTATATGTTAGAATCTGAGGAATCTGCTTTTCTTTGTTTTTGTTTTTTTTTTTGGTTTTTTTTTAATATAGTGTCCTTTAGAGGACTCTGGGTCAACCCAGAGTGACCATTTGCACATGGAGCTTACATATTTCAGTGAGAATATTTAGTGATCACACTGTGCAATGCGCATGCATGCCACACACACACACACACACACACACACACACACAGCAACATGTGTGCAAACACCGGAGAGGCTCCAGTGAGGATCGCTGCAGCAGGTTGCCAGAGGGCACATTAGGGAACGAATGCTCGAGGCAGGGCTTCTGGCGCACCTCATGTTTCCTGGATTCTAGGAGTGGACATTCAGCAATATGAGGCCAATTTTGACTGCACGCTATAAGCAGCACTTCATCCCAGCACCGGAGGGGCAAGTTTAGGAAGTTCATCCTGAGGTCCACTTCAGGAGACACGCTGTCTTTAACTTCTTTTTGGAGCTTGTTTTTATTACTCCCAACACTGAAACGCATCTACACCATAACAAAGAAAGCCCAACAGAAGATATTCTCCCTATGTCCACTGAAGGTTACTACTTCATAAACACTGCTGCACCAGGCAAGATTTTGGTTTAAATATACAAGTATCATAGTGTCCAAAAAAAAAAAAAATAGTCGGGATGCAACAGAGAAGAGCTTCTGGTAATTCTTGACTAACTGAGCAAAACAAAGCACAATACAAAAGTTGCTCCTGAACAGCAGAGAGTGAGCACTCTGTCCAGAGAAAGTAGGACTGAACAATGTCTCCACTTCTTCACTACCTCCACCCATAAACAGCCAATAAGAAGATGTTTAGTAAGGCATCTGTAATTATAGGTCGAAGTCTATTCTGAGCTTCAGGCTTTCACACAAACTAATGTAAATTTACAGCCTAGTAAATTATGTACTGTATGATGAATGAACCTGTTTACTGTTTATTATACTCTAAACCCAGCAGTCCAGGGTACTACAGGAGCACTCATACTGTTACTTTATCCACCTCTTTGAAGTCAAACTCTTTGTACATGTACTACTCATTGGGAGTAAAGAAAAATCTGAATCTGGTGAACTGTAAATTTGTTTAAATTATTTAAACTTTAAATTTGTTGTCAGTCCCTTCCCAAATGGATTCATTTGGGAGTAAATCAATTTGTTGACTCTGCTATAATTCAGAGAGGAAGGCCGCATTAACAGACCACTGAGCAACTATCAAACCATGAATAACTGTGTAGACATCCTGTAGAGAGAAACATCAATACTTTATGCAACTTCAACATGTAAAAATGTGTTGTTAATGATTTTGCTCCGACTAGTAATCAATGTTAAACAAAGGTCATATGCACAATCCATTTTGGGGGCTTGTGTGGCCAGTGGTGGACAAATTAAGATGAATGGCTACTAGCAGTCTCATTAAAGAGCAATTTCACCTTTGCTTTCTACCGTTCGCCAACTGATGCTCACTTAAAACAAAAGAATAAGGAGGGAAAAAATCTTAAAGCTTTGCTGGGGATAAACAGTTCGTTAGAGTCAAGTCAATTAGTGCATAACAAGACAGGCTAAAAGGCAAATTATAAATCTAAATAATTTATACTGTTTGTTCACCACTTAATTTGCTAAAGCTCATACATTTTGTAAATTCACAAAAACCTGCATTATATAAATTAATTGTATAAGCCACTGGTATTTGTCAGATAAAGTGTTGCAGATCAAATTTCACTTTTATATTTCAAGGCCCTATTGTCACACCCTTAAAAATATTTTTTTTTATCATATTCTTTCAGTACCTGCTTAACTTACCTTGAAAAGGAACTGTTTGACTTAAACCACCTTTATTTTATTAACCCATACTGCCTGAGAAGCCTGTTCATGTAATCACATCACCTGATGCTTTTCAACTAATTCAGCTAATTCCAGAGGGGTGATTTCAACCACCGGTTTACAAATGACATGAATTCCAATTAATCAAATATGTTTTCTATTTTTGTAAAATGTTGAAGGACTGTCTTTTTAGCAGTGCAGCCATCAGTTAGCGTAAAAAAGCCACATGAATAAGGACTAAGAAATTGCACAATTGTCCAGAATGTCATCTACTTAGTTATCAATTAAATTAAAGAGAAATACTGCTAAATTTCACTTTTAAATGTGTATGTTGAGAGAAGAACAGCAATTACACAAAACATAGGGAAGAACAAAGCCCCACCTTTCATTTCACTTCCATATGCCACTCCATCAAAAATACAGTTGAAAAGATGGTTTATAGAACTGTAAGAATACTTAAAAGGTGATTTTATGGATATACTGTATGTTTGTGTTTTTTATTCAGAAATACCAGCACAGCAATGATGATCATTAGGTCATAAACATCAATCTTTCATTCATAGTCAGCAGCCTCCCTGCTACTACTATAACAGGTCTATGGATAAAATGTTTCCAAAATGGAGCAGTGTTCCCCTTTGATATTTACAAGGCCAAGCAGTTTCCTGTAATCAGCTGCCTTGTCATACTACACATGTATTTGCATATGCATCAGCACTACATTAGTCTGACTTCAAAGCACTTGACTACATAATGGAGTGAATGTAATGATGTAACTGACCTATTTATATCTCCTCTCATTTAGTTAAATGCTGCCCTGTGCAGTAAAGTCAGATTGTCCACTATATGCTGTCAAGACCATAAAAATCCAGCTTTAACAAACATGCACCACCTACCACATCATCTGAAAGCCCAAAAGAAAGCTTTCATCCAGTGTAAAATAGCAAAGACAGGAGATGAAATATATGAAAGTCTTCTGGGTGCAGGGTTTGGTCCTGGTTCCAGCTGACAAGACTTCCTCAAAGTGAGATGCACACTGGTCTTAGTTCAGAACAGCAAGGCAACATGTCATGCTCTGTTTGGGCTCTTATTGATAATCCAACATACAGACATTTAGCAAACATTTAGTCAGGAAGACTACCTTTTGCTCATGCATAGGCCTATAGTTGTATTTCTAATTCTAATTATAATTCACCAGTGTTTGGACTCCTTTCAAGACCAAGACGTTATCATCATTCATCTGTTATAATAAACATTCTTTAGTTCATTCAGTATATCTACACTGACTGAAATAAAGCCTGTATCACGGATACTCAAAAAAGTGGATTCAAATTGTGACAATTGAAATTTTCTCCTGAGACTGAAGATGCACCAAACCATACCCTAATCATATCAAAGTTGTTTAATGCTTTCCATACACTAGAAGACTTTGAAAAGACTTTGAAAAGGCTAAAGTGTGACCCCCTCTCACATCTAAAGACAAAGTCACAGAGTTTTTAATCATGGACTCAAGATTTTGCCAAGACTGGGGATCTTGCAGGATCACTAACAGCAAGACTACAACTAAATTCCTTTGAGATTACATTAATTTACAGGAAGAAATTTACAGAAAGAAAAACTGTTGAACAATGGAACACAGAAGCAGCTTCTGCACTGCAATGGTTTATTTTAATTTACGAAAACAATAGTGAGAAATTGAGGTGATAGTGATTTTAAAAAAAGTTGAAAATAAATAAAAGAGATTAAAAATGTATAAATTATGAATTACATTATCAATAAATTATAACTTTCTCAGACAGGCCATTCTGACGGAAAAGCCCGGTTACCTATGGTCTATAACCCAGACACAGGAGAAGTCAGGATGCGCGTGGGCTCCTGAGAGATTTAGCAGATTTAATTTGGCTGGACACGCTCATGGCAGAAAAAACACATTGTTAATTTGTGTTATATGGACTTAACACTTGATTGGGACATAACCGTAGTTCTTTTTTTTTTTTTTTTTTTAAACTGTTGCTGTGCGTAATGCTTGATTATGTGGTTGGAAATGGTTATAGGACTCAGTGGCAGTTTGAAACTTCCCAAGTTTAATTGTTTATGGTTGATGACGGGTGTCACTGCTGTAGGTCTATACTTAAATTGAAAAGCCCTGCCTGTGCTCTTTATCTGGTATTGTATTAATAGTTTATGTCAACTTACTGGATGCACACCAGCCCATATAAGTCAGTCATTGCACGCCACTATTTGCATGAGCCAAGACTAAAGACTCCAGCTAATATTAAACATGTTTGATTTTATCGGAACGTCAAGACGAGAAAAAGACTGATATGCGACAGGTCGGACTGCCACCTTACACCAAACGATCAAGATGAC
>OMKZ01026773.1:0-25924 GCA_900302535.1 Neoniphon sammara
TTAAGCCAAGAGAGAGTTAGGCCAGAGACACCAAAATTATAATTCAGT
The DNA here is from genome assembly GCA_900302535.1 of Neoniphon sammara. Taxonomy (NCBI): domain Eukaryota; kingdom Metazoa; phylum Chordata; class Actinopteri; order Holocentriformes; family Holocentridae; genus Neoniphon; species Neoniphon sammara. Next base: position 49 of record OMKZ01026773.1, read on the forward strand.
CTGTCTAATAGTATACAGTGATCAGTAGTGTCAAAGGCTGCACTGAGATCCAATAATAAAAGCACAGAGGTTGAATCTGAATCCATAGCATGTAGGAGATCAATTACCACTTTGGTTACAGCAGTTTCAGTGGAGTGACAGGCCCTGACAGCCGATTGAAGAGTTTCATATAGATAATTTTCTTCTATGTGGGTCGAAAGTTGCAGGGACACAACTCTCTCCAGTACCTTAGAAAAGAATGGAAGATTAGAAACTGGTCGATAGTTATTAAGAGACCCAGGATCAAGGTGCAGTTTCTTAAGAAGAGGTTTAACTACAGCTGTCTTAAAACTTCTGGGTACAATGCCAGTAGTAAGTGATAAATTAACAATGTCCAACATTGTAGGTCCCAGAAAAGGCCAGATGTCTTTAAAAAGTTTTGCTCGTAAAGGGTCAAGGAGGCAAGTAGTTGGTTTAGACCCTGACACAAGCTTAGTCAGAGCTTGTAGAGAGAGAGTCTCAAAAACTGTAATAACTGGGACTATATGTAGCTCTTTGTATAAATAAGAAGTTTGCAAGAAACCTGCAGGAGGAGCTGGGGCTGAGTAGCAAATTTTGTTTCTGATCTCATTAACCTTATTACAGAAGAAGTCTAGAAACTCATGAGCCGTGAAAGGTGAGCAGCTAATAGATGGCTGCTTTTTAGTAAGTTTAGCTACAGTGTCAAAGAGAAATCTAGGATTTTTTTTATTAACATTGATTAAGCAAGAGAAATACGCTGCTTTTGCAGCAGATAAAGCACGCTTGTATTTCAAATGCTTCCTCAAATGCTTGTAGTGAGCTTGTAGGTTTGTAGTGAGCTCATGACACCTTGCTCTGTCCATAAAGAAATATGATTTCTCTGATCAGGTATGTAAGCCCAACATGATTTGATGACAGTCAGAGTTGCAAAAACACAATATGCCTACCGGATAGTAGTTTGGACCAGTCAGCTCACACCTAGTGTTTACAAGCCCTGTGAGAGTTTGTCTCTAAGACGCTAGACATTACTTCCTCATTGGAAGCGGTGGCTTCTTAAAAATAAATACATACATTTTTTGTAAAGTCCATACACCAAAGCAACAGGTCAGTAGCCCTGACAAAACGGCAATCTATAAACTCTGATATAACAGTCACGACATTGGTCATCTACTACACAGAATTCTAACATGCTGAAAAAAGAAATACTAAAAAGTGTATTTAGAACTATCGCTTCATTGGTCATTTACATGGTGGCATACAACCTTGGAGTAAAGGCTGGTCTTATTATCCCCACATCGGGAAAGCTGTTACTTAATTTACTGTTGTTACTTTGAAGCTGTTACTTTATTATAAAAAAAAAAAAAATAAAAGTACACACAGGGCTTCTATGTTCAAGGTAGGCTGCTAATGATAAATGAACATGCTAAGAATGCAGATCCATAGCAGTCAGTCGCAACCTTTAATTTATCAGTTGTTGAAAATTTCTCTTATTTTTCTCCACAGTCACTAAGGAACCCTCCTTAGTGACTGTGGTAGTGCCTGCTGCCTCATTCAGTATTTTTCAAAAACAAACCTATACACCAGCCTAATGAATACATTACTGAATGGGGACTTCTCTTGTTGATAAATTTTCTCAAGTTATTTTAGCCTTCCTTAATATATATTTTAAGCCTTGAAATCTACTAGCTTGAGAAAAACCTCAGAGTGCAAGTACAGTGCAAGTTGTACACATTGGTGACATACTACTGACAGGCAGACAACTACCTCTACATATGGTACTCCCCAGGGAGTAACATTTGTAGCAGTTGTACTTAAAGGTTATTCAGGCTGCCAGAGTGAGCAGAGTCTGATAGTAGTGACTGAGTATCCAAGGCCTTGTCAAGAGTCAAACTCCCACAAAGGCAGCATGTACGCAAAGTACATGTAATATTCATCACATGAACCCTGAAATTATAATCAAGAACAAAATACCCATGAAATACCATGTAACATAAATAACACTCAAGTTTTATGGGGTCCAGAGGCTTGATACGGGGTTTTTGGTCATCGTTTTGCATTCCTTGTGTCATAACTATTTCTTGTGCTAAAGCTTGTCCAAATCAGAGTCATAGTTTTGAAATTGTTGACAGTAAAATAACTATCAGAAATCAAAGCTAATTAATTAATCAAGCTAATTAACTTATGTAAATGCATTGCAATCAATAAATATTTTATAAAAATAAATAAAAATTGCCAGGGGTTCTTCTTTGATTAGTTTGTAACTTATGACACAGTATCAGCAATAGCTGAGACAGTGTGTGTTGGGGCCTCAGTGATTTTTGACATGGAATAACCCAAATTTGCCATGTCATGATGCTGCCATGATGGGCACAACCCAGAACCTATATTTGCTTGTTAAGAATCAGCTATCTATTGAAAAAATCACATTTTATTGCTCTGTCTGATTGCCTGAGAGAAGATTAGAATGACAGCTGCCCGGTTGTTTCTTGTGCTCCATTATTCAGTGTGCTATACTCTATGGGATGCCAATATGCCACTCACTTGAATACATCTGGCAATGGGAGAAACACTGGAGGAAATCCATTTTACATTATTCTTCAGCTGGAGAAAGAGGAATGTTTGATCATGTCAGCTTTGTTTTTGCTGAGATGGAAATTACAATATGTGGGGGAGGAAAGGATTTGAGTTTGGCAGGACATTTACTTTCAAGAAACAAATGACATAGGTTTTCTTTTCCTGTCAGTGAGCTGAAATCCTTTTAGACTTGAATTGGTAAACAGGGTTTTCCTCAAACTCAACACACAACACATTAGCATGATCTCCTTTTCCTCATCTATATAGTCCATCCATGCCTCCATCCCTTTTCCATAACCGATAGGAATCCCCTCTGTACTGGTCGCCAGTCCAGCACACACATTCAAACAGATTCACACCTATGGGCAATCTAGTCTTCAATTTAGAGTTCTGTTCAGTTTATAGTCTTACCTGACCTGCATGTCTTTGGACTATGGAAGGTAACCTGAGCACCTTTTGGAAACCCACACAGGCAGGGGGAGAACAGAGAGAGAGCTGAGATTCAATCCCAGAATCTTCTTGCTGTAGGTGACAAGGCTAAGTACTGAGCCACTGTGCCACCCTAAACAAATGTCATAAATTCGAAGAGCTTGGCATACGGAATAGACCGATAACTTTGCACATAGTAGTTCTTTGTGTTCTGTCCATTGAGCCACATTCTAAGATTTGGGTGCACCATGGATGATCTCCAGCAGCATATCAAATGCTCAGATTAATGCAAGACCTTCCACATTTCTATCCACTCGTTGCCCTTTAGATTGGTCTTTGAATGTCATTTCCCACAAATTCCTGAGGCTCTTTCATGATAACTATGCCATGGTAGATAGAGGGTGGCACATAATGGAAAACTTTGGCCCTCGTTCATCAAGTCAGAAGACAAACCCCTTTAATCTTAAAATGAATGTGTACCTTTTTTGGTACTAATTTTAACTTGGTCATATGAGTATGCTCTGGAGATTTTACGGTACTGGCATGAGATATCGGGCTAATATGAGACAAGAATACAGTGTTTGAGAATTCCCCCTGTTCTAAAATGTGATACCAAGAGTCATGTGGAGAGAAACTTTGTTCAGGGAATCATGTAAATAAAATAGATTTGTGTCTCCATCGCTTTAGTTCAGTGACCCCAACTGTCTAAATCTACATTATTTATTAGAATAAATCCATTGCTTTAGTGATGCACTGATCAATTGTCCACCAATCATAATCAGCTATATTGCCTCTCATCAGACCAACATGCTCAAAACACCAACTGTGTATAGGTGTTCATAAATTTACGCTCTTTGGGAGCAGAATTGTACAGATTCTTTTGTTCTTTATGTTTTAGATCATTTTTGGCACCTCTTGTTGTGAATTGGATGGATGTTTTTGTTCCTTTCTGTCTATTTAGAAATTTGTAAATAAATTAGTACCAGGCAGGCGTCTCCCAAAAATAACTTAGCATATGAAATGTGTGGCATACAACTCATCAAAATATTGATATAAATCAGCATTATGTTAACAGCTGGGTAGAATATTAAGCTGAATTTATTCAGCTGGGCTCAAGTAACTTTTGAAAAACTTTGTTCTGGGTTGTTCTTTGTAGTGGCGATTAGTGGCTTTTTATGAGTTTGATGACTCACACTGCTTTTCATAATCTGCATGCTACCTTGGGTGGTAAATACAAACACATTCGAAAAGATTTATTGTTGAATTTTCTTCCACTGCAGTTGTCTTATGTCATTGTTTTCAAAGCACTTTTTGTTGTTTGGTATCAGCCCATTCAAATCCAAACTGCTTCCACATAAGTGGAGTGGATTAACATTGAGGAAGTAAGACTTGTTCAGAAGGCTCTACAGAAGCACAGGTTTCTGCTGTGTCCTCTTTTGGCTGCGAGCGTCACTCATCTTGTTCTGTTGACCTTGGGACCATATGTAACATGATTCTGTGCTGATAGTCTTTACCCATGTGATTGCCGCAATCTGCATACTCATGGTTCATGAATACTGTCATGCGTCATACTCAGTAATGACATATATTAGTAACACTGTTCTCTCAAAAGATTTTAACAGCCACCACTGGTTTGCTTATTTCTGATTTCAGAAATGCTAGGAGTCTAGTGCAGAGAAACATGGCCATTTCCTTTTGCTGCTTTAAGTGTTTTGAGGTCATGAGATTATTGTTTCCCTTCACTGTTATTAGCTATTAATGAATGTTGACAGCTACATATATTCATGTCTTATACTGCTGTGGAGCCCTGAAAGCAATCTATTAAACACAGCGCCTTTTTGAAAGTTTATGGTTCATGCTTGCTGCACACCTGTACATGACACACGGTAGTTAGTATATTGTAGGATAAAGTCTGAGTAAAATGTGTAATTGGCAGAAGTATGAACAGGGAATAAAATCCATTGCTACTAAACATAGCTAGGAAGTTCAGACTCACATTTCCTCTTTATTCTGAGTCTGAGAGGTAGACATAATTCACCGTGGATCAGTTTCATAGTGTGGGCACACAGAATGACTAAATAAGCTTTTCATTATTTATCTGGCTCAGCTTTTACTGAAATTGAAACACTTCCGCCTCTGATTATTTAATTCAGTCTACAAATTAATTTTGCACGACTGAATGAAATTAAGAAATTATTTTGGCTGGACAGATAAACAACTGTTTATATTTTGTTAAAAGTGGCCCTTTGATCAAAGCAGAAGTGCAGCACTTGAAAAAGATTGTTGTAGTTCCAATCTCCAGTGCCTTGGTCATTCCTAAATGCTTGTTAGTGACCTGTGTTTTTTTTTTCTGTCATCCTGCCCACCAAAGATGCAACACTCAGAGTTCATCAGCCAGTAGATGAGTGAGGCTCAACAAAGAAACCTGGTCATCAACGATCCACAGTATCGGTAAGGCCTCTTATCTGCTATATTACACACTGCAGATCTGTCTATGAAGCTATCGATCGTCCACCCACCTCAAATCCATCTCAGCCCAGAGGCTCCCAAAGCAATATGTACATGCTCATTGTTTGTTCAGTGAATTTCTCTGTGCTCTTGGTTCCTGGAGCTAAAACAGCTGAGAATGCAGTATGCTACTCCAGAGGCACACAGCTCCTTGACTCTGTGCTTCATGATAGCATGAACATAAGAGTGCAGTGACGTTTTGATGCCATCCTTTTAATCCGCTTATAGTGTATTTAAGCTTTGCCATGCCATGTGTACCTTCTGATTTTAAGTGCATTTTCCAAATTCATACTCTACTGCTAAAACGCACTTAAAACGATTTTCATATTGTGTACCTTGTCACATAATCTTAATCATATAGACATGGCAGATGTAGATTTTGACAAAACCAGATAATATTTGTGTGTATGGACCTGTGCACCTGTAAGTGTGCATACAAATCTAAAGAAAGTTTGAGGTAATAAATATGCTTGGTGCATTTTCAAGTTGCTTCCGATGTGCCAGCCCCTGCCTAGTGCACATTGTGTTAAAATGCAAAATTGTGGGGCAAGGACCGAGAGCATATAGGGGTATGGGTCTGTGGTAATAGATCACTCATATCTACTTGGGGGCGGTAACAATTTTATGATAGCACAGCATTTGATACTGCCAAAGGCGAAATACTTGGCTTGACATTACTGATTGAAGTTTGGCCAGAAATGCAACATGATTGAAAGTTTCAGCCCACAGGGAGCAGTGCAGTGATGATATTCTTCCCTTAGAAGTGGATGGTACTTAAAGTTACTATGTATGGTATCTTGGCATTAAAACATTATATAATATTAAGCAGTGTGGTATCATAAGCTGCACCACTCGCAGCCGATCTGGTGCTGTTCCAAACAATTTTCTCTGTATTTAGTACAAAGCTCAGACTGTCTTATAGCTTGGCCCATCTCTGCAACATCTACAACATCCTATCCATATCTTATAGAAAGCGCATAATTTAGATCGAGACTCTTGACTCTGGTGCAAAACCATCTGCTGAAACTGAGATTTTGTTGGTTACTAAACCAAAGAAGCCTTGTTGCCTTCTGTGTTGTTTGAAAGCTCTCAGACAAAGATTAAGGATGTGTGAGTATTGTGCTTTTTCAACTCAAGAAAGGTAGCTTTGTCTGGTCATATTGTAGTATCATGCACTCAGGTCTATGATGTGCAGTGCTACGTTTTAAGGATTTGATATCTACTGGATAGTTAGTAAATCTAGCACAGATAACGACACTGTGCCTTCTTTATTTGCCATTGTTTTTTTCAGAGATTTAGGTCATTTGGCATTAAAGCAGATGGTGTAAACTCAATAGTGATACAAAAAAACCCAAGATAATTACTATAATTCTTAGAAGGCCAATGCATAACCAATGTACATTATCTCAGGATATGCTACTGCATTGTCTCTTGGCTTGAAAGCATCATTCTGAAAATGGTGGTGAACTCTTTTGCCAAAATAGGGGAGGGGAGATGATGGGAGGTTTTGTTGAAGCACTTGGTTTGTTGTGATGGACAGCACTCCCTCTAGTGGCATTAACAATATTGCACAGAATAATTTTAATAAAAAATGTTGAAGTAATGCTGTTTTCTCTACAGAAATCATTGCAGTACAGTTTAGTGTATACATCCTAGTGTGATTTAGCAATGACTGTCTTTCAAAAGATACTTTTAACCTTTTTACGTACTATATGGTTTCACATATGCTTTGTCACGATTAGAAGTTTGTGCTTTGTGCTGATCTTCAACAAAATGTAGTTTTGCTGTAGCTGTCCTATGCTTTGAGGCTCATTTCATAGTGGCAGGCCTTTATCAGGTAATAAGTTCAAATTAGATATTACTGTGTGTCTGCCTGAACTCAATACATTATTAAAGCATGTGCAGTAGAGCAAGTTGATTTGATTTTTTTGTGTGTCTGTGTTCAGTGTCTGTGAATCTGAATGGAGACGGCACATGCTAGACATAGAGTGGCACAGAGGTAGAGCGAAGGAGAACTGCATGTTGTAAAATCAAACCTTTGATGTTTTCCTGCATTGAAAATGGGAATGTATTAGAAACTGTGATCAAAGTTTTTCTGACCAGACTTTGCAGGTCAGGCGTGCATCTGCAAGTCATGAAACCCATTGAGAAAAGTGGAAGCTCTTTAAACATGCAAGTCCCATAGTGCTGTGGATCTTTTGTCTTTATATTGAAGTGCCTTGTCAAGTGCTCATACACACAGTAGGTACATTTTCAGTGTTATTGCTGAGAGTAAACATGGCTTGAAAAGTCCTTTTGATATATATTTTGGAAGTGGAGCTCCCCAGGCTCTCCATAGCAGTCAACACATTTAAAACAGTTGCTGACAGTAAAATATGGCTTGGTGTAAATGACTTTGGACAGATTTTATGTCTAAGCTGGGGAATGTCTTATCATGCAGAAACAGGGGTGCAGATTAGAAGTAAATTATTGAGGTAGATTTGGGCCATAAATGGGCCATTGAAATTCCTCTTGGAGATTTATGAGTGTGTCGCACCAGTTAAAATGGCATTTTTGTTTTATGAAACACGTCTGCAACCTCAGGCAATTGCAAATGTAATGGGTGTCTGCTATCATGCATCATACACTGTATTACACAAACAAGTATTGGTTTCTGTCTCACTGATGATAGTTTTTGAAAGCAGACTCTTTGTCCTTTAATTTTTTTTAGTAGTATTATTTGTTTTAGAGTTGATCTTGTTTTCAGCTTCAACAAAACACCCATTCAGCCAAAGCAATATGCCTGCTTTTGAAACAATGTCTCCTCATCACTTTAAAGACCCAGTCAACAAATGCAGTGTGCTGCCTCCTTTTGAAACAATATTGAAACAATATTATTCCAATACTGTCTTTGTTGGTGATTTCATTCTTTGGATTGAAAAAAAATGGATATTTACTTCCAGTCTCAAAATGAATTTTTGATACAAGACCCATCACTGTTGTATTTCTTGTCCTTCCAGTACTGATTTAGTTCATATCAAATACAAGAACAACTCTGATGTGAAGTACAGTGGGTTGAGTGAAACCTCAAGGATGCCCAAACCTTTTCAGGCGAAATGTCTGGATAGTAAATAAGTCAGATAATTGTTTTGTTATTCAAATGTTTATCTCACAGCAGCATATGCAGTTTGGGTTTTGGTCACTATGCTGTGTAGAATAAAAGCACCACTAGGAAAAAATTCTCAGCCACACTAGTGTGTTTTCACATCTTCCACTAATGACATCACCCAAGGGACTGACATGCCTCATGAATATGATCCATTGAGCCATTACAGTCTTTTCAAGAGATACTCAAAGGTGAACAACAGTGGAGAGAGGCGGTTGTCTCAAACCCCATTGACATGCATCATCAGTCATACAATAAGACCTTACACCGTCACATTAGGATATTTCTTAGAGTGAGAGCTGTGGAATAGCTAGGCTTGGTTTCATATTCATACATTCCACATTCCACTTTAACAAATAGATTGAGAATACTTTTGAACATCCAGTGAAGGTCTCTGAATGCTGGAATGCCTCTGTACCAAAGCCCGATTGAATATATATGAATGTTGAAACAGGATGAAAAATGTATAGAATCACAAATCTAAGCACTTTTTAATCACAGCAGAATACAGACCTCTGCTACATAATGCATAAAACATGCATCTATGTTTGTTAAAGTATACCCCTGCCCATTCATTTTTCTTAAAATTAAGAGAAGAAACTGTGGTTAATTAATGTATCTTAATACCTTATAGATCAAATTTATTCAGTCTTTTTTAATGAAGAGGTGAAACTGATTTATTCAAATCTTTATCTTGCTCACTGAATTTTTTCACTCTGAAGTACTAAATGTTATTATTGACGCCGGTTGTAAAGCCTGCAATTAGCACAACTAATGAGCTCAGAACTAATTGAGTAAAACGCTTTCTATCTGAGGTGTAAACATTTTTATAGTATAGATTATGCTTGAACAGGTCAAGTGCATTTATGTTCCCAGAGTTTGCAAACATCTTGCAATCTAAATTGATCATGGATTGAGTCAGGAATTTCTCCATATCGGTAAAAAGTTACCAGTTAGAGAGCAACAAGTGTCAATACATTTACTCTGCAGAATATCTCACCTTGTAGCATATATTAATTTTGGAAAGTCTGTTTTCTGTAGAAAGCAAAGGACAAATGATTTGTTATTTTATTTATAGACTAGACAATGAGGTTGCTGTTTGATGTCTGAGATGCAGTAGAAACATCCATTTTTCATGGATCCTTATGATGATCCTTGACAGATCTGTATAATGTTTATCCAAACATCTCAGAGTAGTTGTCATGCCCTTCCAGAAAAGCCATGCTTGGTCAGCTGTTTTGTCTCCCCAGGAATTCACATGACCCAGTCAAGAAGAACCAGTCATCTCCATCTGTTTTATTTCTGGTGGTTTTTCTGTTGGTATTTCTATTTTTGCTATATAAATATAACCCTGAGTCATGCTACTCCTACAGTCGTACATGTGCAAATTAAAAAGTGGGCACAAATATCTTGATCTACTATCAGTGCACAGGGCATTTACACTGATCAGTCAGGATACCACTATTTTTTTTTTTTTTTTGTATTTTTACTCCAAGGCTGGAGCCCAATAGATGAAGGGAAATATAGAGTTACGTAGAGAATGTAGTTTACCAACATTTAAGACTCACAGGTTTTACCTGCTGATTGCATCTGATATTTAAGACCTAGGAAAAGCATGTCTTCAAACTTGAGCTGTGATGATAATAGCTTGATGGATGCGTTGCCAAACAGTGTGACAGAAAGAGCTTAAACTTAATCAACTTATTGATGGGCTGATACATAATTACCAATTTGGAATGTCAATTTCAAATTGCAGTTAACATGTAACAATGTAAGTTACCATTGACATTAACTGCATTGATGTTAACTGCAAAACAGTATTATAAAGCACTAGATCAAACTGTTCAGGTGTAACTTAATTAGCAAAGCAAATGAACTGTGATTTTTGTAGGTGCAATGATCAATTGATAGGTTTGTCATTTTATCAGTTTTTGCAATAGTTCCTTCACCCTCTAAATATATAGGTCATTATATTTGCCAAGGAGTGCTCATTTATTTTATTCATTGAAAAACAATCTCCTTGCTGTTCACATGAGACCCACCTGGCTTTTCTTACCTGGCTATCAGCGCTTAACTCAGCATCAGAAGTTGTGATACTCAGCACTTAAACAATATGTAGTAATGCTTCATAATATATATAGGGCATAGTTTGTGTAAGGTTAGACAAAGTCAGAAAAGCTAGAATCAAAATTAAACCTAGTTTCAGGAGGTAAAAAGGGTACAGTCAATGGGAAATTCAGAATTCAGAGAAAAATACCACATAAAATAAGTAATCTTTAACATTTAATATAAGTTTGGCTAATCTTTTAGGCTGCTCTGATCCCAGGCATCATGGTGGATGGTCTCTGGGTATATCATATGTTATTCTTTTTTGCTACACTGCTCAGTGTTCAGTGACTTTTGGCAGTATTCCCTGATTTTAATCTTTTATTTAGCCTATATTCCCATATGCCCAGGCACACCGTGGTGATGCTCATCATGGTCTCATGATATGGTTTCATAAGTTTTGCAAGGGACCTTGATGAAGGAAAGGAAAATATGGAACGATTCTTCATTGCAGTATTAAAATCAGGCAGCACCAAGCCATTGCCATTTGATAGACCTCTCACAGGAAGAGACTTGAGTGCAGACTGTGCAGTGCATGCTTCTAATAACTGGCATGAAACATGACTAAGCACCTGAAAACAAGTGAGGGTCTACCATCAAGAGTTATACAGACATCCCAAGGGGTAACAGTTTTTGTTAGTCAGAACAGACAAAAAAATATTTCTAACATGCCATTCAGATGTTATTTTTACCACTCCTGAGCTCTCCCATCTGAAGAACCAGGGCACTTTGATATTGAATACTTGTGGCACATATGCTATCTCTGGAAAAAAAATAGATGAGAGGATTTGATGAGAGGCTACACTGGTGCTGCTATCTTTGAAATTTTGAAGTCTTGACACTCGTTTCACATACCCTGAAGACGTCTATCCTTTACCGGTGAATATCTGGGCGCTTCAGTCAAAATCCTTTGGGGCAAAAACTGTGACATTGCCACCCATCTATGCTGAAGTGTCTTACAGGATCAGCCATCTGCAGGTAACATCCGTACATCTCATTACTCTTTTAACTGTGGAATGCCATAGGCAGATCTCCAGTAATATGGTTTGACTACAGAAAGCTTTACTCCCAAGGGAATTACAGTTGGGTGTGTCAAATATAGTCTAATGACACAGTCTGAGAGTGAAAATGTCCTCTACCTTTATGTACCTTCAGTCTGGGCTTCACTGCTGAAATACTGCTAATTGCCAATTAGGTTTGTCCACATAGTGTTTACTGCTCATCACTAGTTCTCTCTCAGTAAGTTCCCATCTTAAGAAGATATTCCATCATGAAATGACTAACACTGATCCTTTTTCCCCAAAAGCAGATGCTTTTGGGGATCTGCTTTTGTCCCTGAATATTTTAGAGCATAGACTTGTTTGTAATCCTACAACTCATAACAGGAATGAAATTGACAGAAACATTGTCAAAAAATCAATAGTGGAAAATGAGCATTAAATAATGATGCACTCTGTTAGATGTGTAAATTTGCCACCACATCCCACTAGCATTCCTCTGCACTCTGCCCTCTGTGTATAGGCTGTCACAAATATCCAGTGTTTTTAGAAATGGCATTCCTCAATTGGCTTTATTTCCCAATGACTGTCAGAATGCAAACATAACATGGAATGTGGAGTTTCTCAAGAAATGTATGACTTCTCCTCTGGGTTACATAGACTGTACCCAGCTCTCCCAGAATTCAGATATTCAGTACTACATAATATTGTGACGTTTTATAATTGCTAGATAGAATCTTGTTGCATCACTATTGCCTCACTGAAGTTATTGTAGTGTATTTTTTACTTAATTTCTCTTACTGCACCACATTGTGAAATGGGCAGCAGCCTTTTATTTTGCATGCTAAACAGAGTTTACGAGCTTTAAAGTATGACAATCATTTGACACATTCCTCTTCCTTCCACTTTGCATATCAACTGAAAAAGTTCATAAATGCCTTTTAATATTTTAGCTTTGTGTCAGTGCAGTGTTTCTTTTAAAGACAATAGATCAGATTGACTATGGACTAGGGATTGCTCTATCCATCAAACACGATATCTCTGGTGACATCTCAGTCACCACTTGTCCCTTTTTCAGTTAGTCAGTCAAAGAGTCAATCCTTTATTTGTAACAGTTCATGCAGGTGTGCAGCTTTTGATGAAACTTGAAGGAACGGTCCATATTTTCATTGTGCTACCATACTTAAAAATATACTGATTGGTCTGAAATAGGCATTATAATTAAGTGTCCAAATTTTTAGCTCAAACATATCCAAACACTGCTTGTCCAATTGCGGTGTAACTCAAGAGTGATGATCTATTTTGGTGTTGTTTTTCTGCCATTTAAGAACATATACTAACATACATTGGCCTAATCATGGTATTGTATGTAAAGGTCAAAATTTAGAACTCAGAAAGGCGTTATCTCCTACCCTATGAGCCTGATTGACACCAAAACTGGCACACAAATCCAGTCATCCCTATAGATTACACTGATTAGCCCAATGAGGGCACTGTAATTAAAGGTCAAACGGAGTTTGAAAGGCCATAACTGCAACATCCCTGGTTCAGTTTTGATGAAACATGGAGGCATTATGCATCTTGTTACTGAGTGCTGAGGGCCACTGCATCCCTTGGGCCATTCCCTTGGGGAATGACATACTTCATTTGCCTATAAAATTGTCTCGAGGGCAAAAATACAGCTCCACATTTTATATCAATCAGACTTTTCCTATAAGATGCAGTAACACATGCTGAACAGTGATTATCTTTCAGAAATGATACTGTGCTTTTGCTTTATCAGTCATTAGTACATTGACTGAGTAGATTTCAGTAGGATTTTGAATTTCTGAACCATTTGCTCTCTGCGTTTTCCCATGAAATGAACATGCTATTGTTGGTGGCATTCAGGGTCCCCAATAAGTGAAAGGATTGGTGTTTCCTAAACAGATCTGACCTTACACAGAGTAGGACCTTGTATTGAGTGGTAAATAGCAATCATCTTCAGGCTCTTAGGTAGCAGCAGATGAAGCAAAATGTTCAAAGCAGTACACTAGGTTTGCATGCCACACCTCAGTGTATGATTTGTATCAAATTCCAATTACAAATAAATTGATTGGTTTATTATCTCTGCCAGGAGATCAAGTGTTTGGTTGGATGTGTCTGTGTCTGTCTGTACTGCTGGGCCTATCAGCCTAAAATTTCTTGTGCAGTTATGACTGTATGAGGAAGAACCTCTTGTGGTTGCAGTGATTCACAGACTCTGAAAAATGTTTTTTTCTCACTACTTCTGCTCCCTCACTCCATTCATTTTCTAGCTTGCTTGATCATTGCTGCTCTCTCCGTCTCTCTTCACATACTACTGGGCCTATCAGCCAAATAGCTTTTTCTTTTTTTCTTTTTCGTTCTTTTTTTTTAAATCTTACTGTGGCTGTGTTTGCTCCAATTGCCGGTGGAAAAAATCCAGGATGTGCGTTGCATTTTGCATTTTTATATAGACATTGTGTCCCCACACATGCCTGATTGAGATCTGCACTCTACTGAGCGCACTCTTCTAGTTGCTAATGTATATCAGTTTAAAGTACAGAAATATAAACACAGGTTTTTTAAGAGATCAGTAATAGCCTTTTCCCAACTTTCATTTTCTTTGGAAACCCAAAATAGAGTTCTGTTTTGCCCCAGTACCTCTAAACAGTATGTCACATTCACATTAGAGCCTGTTACCCCTGAGACAATCATTTTAAGAGTGAAAAAAATTAAAATGTAAAATATCAAAACAAACCCCTGAGACTCTCAATTTAAGATTGATATATCTATTAAAATTTTAAATATCAAAATAAACAAGTGAGAAGTGGAGCAACAGTGACTTAGTGTGGGCTCCATGGGCTTTCAAACAGTTTTACAGTGTTGTCTTTTTGTTGGTGTAGTATCGCAGTACAGGGTACTGAAAGTGTAATTTTCTACATGTTGTTGGACTGCCATTGACTGGAAGGACAGAACTTGTCTTGAGTATATTTTGATCATACTTACCCTTTATGCTAACTCTAATATTTCCTTGCTTCGTGTGCACTGTGTTGTGACACTTCATTTTTGGTCTTAAAACATTGTACAAACATGCATTCAACCAGAAAGCACAAACTAGTGAGGCCTTGAACCTTGCTTCCAAGTTTCTGTTCTGTTTGTGTTGTCTAAGGTGAAAACAGAGTGAAAAAAACAAAACAAACAAAAAAAAAAACAAAAAAAAACACGACATCAAGGTTTTCTGTGACTGCAAAAATGTGTTTATTTTCTTTCTGAAGGGAATTTGTACATTGATTGCAAAGTGAAAAGTGGCTGCTGCTGAAACACTTCCCAAGACTGTGGTAAACCTTGTAAGCAAATCTAAAGTAGTTTGTATTGTTTTGTTTGTGGCCAGTGACAATGAATTAGTGCACATGAAGGCAACCTAAGCTGAACTTATTTGTATGAGATCAGCATTTCCCAAAGAAAAGTAGTCGGGCGAGGCAGGGGCTTTCCTATCCTGCCTATAATTAGTGCGAGGTATCTCTATAAAGGGTGCTATCACTCTGTTGTCACCGCTACAGCTGTTATTACGTTATTACAACCATTGCATCTGGTTTTACCACTATTGCTGCAGTTATATCCACCCTTACTGCTGCGTGCACTGCGTTCGAGCTCCTGTGGAGGCCTGCTACAGGACATGTTTGGCTTCCTTAGCCTTTAGCGACTTCCCGAGGTCCTATCGACTTCTGACCACTTTAAAGCGACCCACCACGCCCAGAAGCACCCCAAAAAAACATCACAGTAATGCTATTTTTTCTCTAGCACTTACTGTTTTGCTACAGCACCGTTATGGCACTTGGTGTGGGCCCCAAACTATGGTTCGGGACTCCCCAGGGCCTGTCGATTTCACACCACTTTAAATTGACTCAGTGCCCCCAGAAATCCCTGATAGGACTTGGTTACATGCCTCTAATATGGTTATTTATTTATGGAACTGAGAGTTTGGTCTGTTGGTGGTGCCAGAGGGAAGGTCATGGGTCAATAAAATTGCCAGGTTTCATCCTCTGAGCAGCATGAATGCTGCCATCAAATTTCTAGGCAGTTCACCAAATAGATTTGGAGATATGCCCCTCTGGATCTAACAAGTGACAGACCGACAGACCAGCACAGTGACGTATTGACCCCTGCTTCTGACCGGGGCAATATTAGACTGCAAAAAATGAAAACATGTCTTTATGTGATGATTTCAGTGTGTTGGAGGACATCAGGACTCAGTTCTGGCCAAATATTGTCATTTTACCTCTTCTCCACTGAATAAAGACAAAGAAAACAATTTGGATAGTGAAAATAGGAACATTGAGTCATATTTCAAGGTAAAAGCATATTTGTTCATCTGTAAGCTACCATAAGCTAATGTTAGGCAACAGCTAAAATTAGCATTCAGTCACATCATAGTTACTGTAGTGCTATGATATGTTAGAAAAAGTGCAATCACATACAAAATTTCAACCAACATCTTGGCTCTATTTGTTTTTTCATTTGTTCATTGAAACCTGGAGGTAAAATGCACTGGATGTAGCATCAACCTTCAGCTAGGTTAAGATTAGGCATGAAGCATGTAATCTGTATTGACATCCAGCATTTTACTTTCAAGCTTTAACTTAAAAAAATCATATCTGGATGGTGCACACTGCATCCTGTGTAAAAACTCCTTAATTGTTCCAACCTTAAAGATTCACTTCATCCTGATTGGTTTACTAATTTGTATCCAGCACACAGTTTTACTGAATACATCTGAATTGAGAAAATTGTTTATAATGTATTGATACAAATTGGCCCGTATAACAGCAGACACAGTGTGACCTTTTGAGCTGTCTGGATCAAGTGTTCAGCTCTGCAGTTAGTGGATGAACCCTGTAGACAGTCTCCTAGTTTCACCTTTTACCTGGTGATATTGCTCGCTTGTCCCTTTTAATTAGCTTGCTGGGGTTGTAGAATCAGCAAGAAAGGCCAGTGTGTGACCTATTGAGTTTTGCTCTTGTACAGTTTGGTGGCAAATTGATTTCAGCGTGAAATGTTGATTTTTTTTATTTTTTTTATTTTTTTTTTTGTGTCCTCACTGAATGTTGATCTAGTCTGACGACTGTTCATCACCTGCCAACAGCAGACTGCTCATGATAGCATTTTCTTTCATGGGGTTGAGGATTGCTGATGTAAGGTAAGACAAATATGTGTTCACAAAGGTTTCAGTGTTATCCGTGGCAAAAAATTGCTGGCTCTATGTAACTTTAGTTTCAACCTCAAGTTTCCAGTGTTAAGAAGGTGGCTCACTTTTAAGTGGGTTAGATCAGGTTATGTTCAGGCTGTTTGATTTAAATGTATAAAAAGCCCATCTCCTCAGCAGTTAGCTTTCTAGAAAAATGGCATTAGCATTCTGAGGAGATTCCATAGCTTCTCTTAAACTTGCCTTTAACATTTAATTTACAAAAAACCCAATTTGAAACCAAAACATTGCATGAATGAAACAAGTAAGAAGAGAGATAATCAATCTTTGCAGTGTTTCCAGGTCATTTGTTCACTCTTGCTATAAAAAAGGCCTTCCAACAAATAGCAGGTAGGTTACAGTAGTTGACTAAAGTGATTAACAAATGAGTGAAATTTCCTATTGCATTTTAAGTGTGCTTTAATTCTTTCATAGGATTCCCAAGAGAGATTGATGCAATAGATCTGTGCCCCTGTTCCCATCACTGCAGCCCTGGGGAACATGAGGCCTACTTTGTGAACAGAAAAACTTTTCACAGCCTCAATTTAATGACACAATATTGTGTAAAAGGAAAATACGCCTAAAATTCCTTATTGACAGTGCAGTGATGCATAGTTATGTATTAAGGCATTTACACTATCTGCAGTTCTCCTCCTGCCATCCCTTCTAGTCTTGGGTAATCCAGGTTTGAGCAAACTGAAAACAACCTTAACGAGACCAGTTATCAGGTCTTACTATGTGGTTTTGTGAGGCCAGTTGTCATAAACTTTGACTACATTGAACTTTCTTGATGACATAGAGCACTGCTCCTTAAGCTCTAAAGCCCGGTTTCACAAACCATAGGTCAAGAACCAAAATGGTTCAGGAACTGCTGATGCAATGCAGTCAGCCAATTAAAACCTGATTGCACTCTATTAGCTTTCACCTTAGAAATAACCTTGAGATTTGAGAGACTTACAGTGGTGGTTTCCACAGCAGAATAGCCAGACATAAAAACTCACTTGCAGGAGTCTTTGATTTCCTGCCTACAGAATTGGGCTCCCAGTAAATCAAGAACAACTCAGAAATAAATCATTTCAGCTATGCAAATCTTGTGATAATGTAGCGTAGATGGATGCACAATATATATAGCAGTGGGAGATAAAAATGATGCATTCACTTGTGGCCATAGCCAGTATAATTTGGATGCAGTGAGGGGTGCTAGGACCCTCAACAGCTACAGCCACTGAAAATACATTTTGGTGATGACAAATTTCTACCTTGCAGTGGTGCTTTGCTCATATATGGAACACAAATCTCTAGGAGGTTTCTAATCTCAATGAAAATCCACGGAAATGCTTGTCATGGAGATGCACATTCCTGCCGTCTCTCTCTCTGTCTCTCTCTCTCTCTCTCTCTCTTTCTCTCTCAGCAAGCAAGCACTGCAATGATAAAAGCATCAAATGTCCTTGCTTTGGACTGTGTACAATATTTGTGTGAATCAGGTAACTGGAAATAAATCTTAGATCTACATAATTGATAATGAAGCTTCACATCTTATATCTAGAGGATCAAGCCCTCCTCTTTTTGCCAGGATTCTTCTTCTATTTCACTTTCTTCTGCAAATTGTTCAGATCATGTCTGGTCATGCTGAATAACATCACCATCATGACAAAGTGGCAGTTTTCAGAAAGCAATATGTCAGGCACCATTTCATCTGCACTTGGAGGTCTGTCACCGAAGTGTTCTGTCTTTCATGTGGAGATCTTTTCTGAAATGTTTAATCAAGCTTATATTCTTACTGTTCAAATATTTTCCCCATAGGCACATACCCCGTGGCTGCTTGCAGTTATAATTATTGTTGTGTATGTCTGTCTATATCATGCTCTTGGGTGTTTTTGTTGGACAGGCTTATTGATGTTGTTGATAGAGATAAAGTTATCTCTGGTCAGTGCTTTTTGTGCTTACACACACCAAACAAACAAACAAACAAATGACCACCTACAGTTTTATTTGGGCTCTATGCCGTAAGACCCCTCTCCTAGTTTTGGAAAGTAGTAATTCCTACAACTGATAGTACTTGTGGTCTGTCAGGATTTTCAATGATGAAGAAGAAAGGGAAGAATTGCGACCCCTTGAGAACAGATATAAATGTGATTTAGGACTTTGAAATCTAGTGGGCCACTTAAAAGGTTAATCTACTCACCCAGAGGCCTGGAAATCTGCCTTCCAGTCAGCAGGCAAATGGTAATATGGAGCGCTGGTTCTTGTCAAATTTACACCTTAGTTTGTGTGATTGTGTTTGTCTTTTGAATCACAAACAGTTGCTCACCATGTGTACTTGCACATACAGCAGCTTCACAGATGAAAAAATGGCCTACTTGATCACCCTATGTTTGTTTCATAGAAAACTATGCAATCAAGACTACAATTAAAATCATGCCTGCAGAAATAAGCACTGTAACACACCAACAATTCAGTGAAAGGGTATAATTGAACATTTTTTCCTGTAGATGTTTTTTTTTTTTTTTTTTTTTTTTTTTTTTTTTTTTTTTTAGCATGAAGGGCCCCACTTCTCGAGCTGGAAAATGTCTGGGCCAGCTACTCTTCTTACCTCGCCGCAGCTGTTCATACAAGACACAAACATGAAATGATAAAGGCCACAGCAGAGCACAAACCTAGAAAAATAAAGTGTGAACAGAAAACCCAGAACCTGGTCCCAGATTCCTGAGTCCCTCCCTGTTTTAAATGCTCTCAGAGGCAGAAGCAGGAGGTCCGCTGGCCAGAAAAAACATACTACCACCCAAGGCTCTTTCAAGCCAAACCTCTAACCGGAAATCATGAGAAGTACAAGGACGTGTTTTCCATTGTATCAGAGGCTGACAGATGTGTGTGTCACATTTGTCAGATCATAGCTATCACATTAGGATGGATGCCTAACTTTATGAGACTTGCTGAGTGGTGAAGCCTAATAGTTCTTTCTTAGGTCTTGACCCCTAAGCTCTCAATCTTCAGCATTTCTTCAGAGACCTTGAGCACTGCTATACTTTCGTTCTCTCCAACATTCTTTTTCAACTTTGTATTGAGCGTTATTTTGTCTTTAAATCTTCTTGATTCTCTGTCCACCTTCCTTGTGAGGAGCAGTGTGCCTCTTGTCTAGAATGTACACATCTTGTTCATATCAAACTTCCAGTTTGATTTTCACTCTTTTCAAAGTGGTCAGCTGCACTTCCTCCAGTAGATTTTCTGTATTGAGACAGTAGGAAAGCTGAGAGTCGGACAGAAGTTTCCCAGGGGTTTAGACTTCAGGGCAGCAGGGTTTGCTTGAGGATCCAAATGAAGGGAGATAAAATGGCTACATAGCTGTATGCCCTGCTGCCAATGAGCAGAAAAATTGCCCTTCACTTACTGATGTTTGTTTGTCAGTTCTGACATTGTGCTTTTTCTATTTCCCCTGACCTGTGCTCCTGGCTTGTAAAGCTGTCCCAGGCAGTTCATCCCCAAGCGATGAAATGCACGATCAAGTGTCGGATTTCAGTGTGGTATAACAGTTCAAACTGCTAGGATACATGGTTTTGAACCTCAGATATTTCTGCAGCTGCAGTGGAAAAGAGTTTCTGACAGGGCACTATTAAGTTGACATAATTTTCACAGGGAAGCTTTTAGGGCTTTGTGTTGAAAAGGTATTGTGAAGGACTTTTACTTTATAATGTTTTGGTCACACTGCTGTTTGGTGTGATGTGGACCTAAGGGCTTTATCAATATGTGTCACATAATGTGATTTATGTCATAGAGGCAAAAGGGTAAAAAGACAGTCCCTGGCATGTTGATTTTTTTTTAGGTCATCTGTGGTATGCCACTGTGCATCTCAGCAAAACTGTTTGGGATCTCTTATTTTGCACATACAAATTTGTGAAGGAATCCTTTTGAACAAACTGTGGGCGGAGGAAGTTGAGTTGAATGTCAGGTATCATGTGTCCAGGCAAAAGCTTCTTGTTGAGTTTGCAAACCCCATCATCTCTCCTTACCGCAGTCCTTAGTGTATCACCATCTGGCCCACAGCTGAAAACTATTAGGCTCTGCTGGAACTTCCTTTCCACTATTCCACCCCTGTTGAAGGCAAGTAAGTAACTTTTATCTCAGCTCTCTGTTGTTGTTTCTGTTGTTGTTTCTCTTCATACGACTTTTGTTCTTTGTTCTCCTTGCTAAGGGCAGTGGTGTTTTTTCTTTGATAATCTTTCTCAGCGGTTGGTAAGGTTGCTACATTTGATACATGGGAGTCTGAGTTAGAGTGCCAGACTTTGTGAGAACAAGCCTGAGTTTCAGCTTAGACACCGCGGCCGAATCGACTGAGGCATTCCAGGGCTAAATTCATAAACAGATTGTTGTTGCGATGTCTAACGTGCTGCGCTTAGCAAGCAAGATTCCAGAGCCAGGGTGAAAGCAAAGTGGAGAAAACAAAGGATCTTTGTTGCTTTTCTTTTCTGAGGCATTATGTAGGGACCACGGCGCATGTTTCTATCCCATGTCAAAAGCTGCCTGCCTTTGTAGCGCATATGGGTCAGATTAGTGACTGACTGAGAGGCTTTGACAAATGGGATGTTAAACTTTGTTTTTATTTTTTATTTTTTTAAATAAACTTTTTTAGCATTATATTCTCAGCTTTTGTTGCACTTATGCCTTTTGATTCCTTTTTGTTTGTGGATTGATCTTTGGGCTTGAGAGAGGACTTCACAGGGTCAAAGTAGGTCACTCTCATTTCCAGAAAGTTTCTTTCCCAAGCTAAATTCCAAATGTTTGAGTCACTGAAGATGAATTGTGAAACCCTGGACATGTTTTTCGGAGCAAGTTTTCTCAATGTTTCGTGGAGGATGATAAATGTGTTCTTCATTTGGTGAAGTATTTGCTGGTGTGTTTGCAGCTATGCTTACTGTAGGTTCAGAAGCAAAATTCAGGCTACATACTGTTTGTGCTTGATGACTCTAGCCTCATGTGTGTCACAAAATCTTTTTTTTTTTCCAGTATCCTGTTTAGTGCTAATGAAACTGCCTTTTTGTGATGTTAATAGGTAATATTTGTGTGTTCATTTATTTTTATTTTCAGACCCGATAATGTTCTTGCAGTGTTTTCAGTTGCCTGAGCATAAATGTGTCCTCTGGTGATAAGTCGAGTGACCATACTGTAAACCACATCGTCTTTGTTGTCTCTCGGGAGCAATTTAAAGACACTCCAGCCATTTAACACACTCACTTTGTACACACACACACACACACACACACACACAGAGTTCCGGTAAGAAATCGAGCATACCTGACCTGGTGCTTCCACCGCAGCTGGCAAACATCGATGGGAGACTGAGGAAGTTTGCAGCTCAGTGCTAAGGCTCTGTACATTGTGTGTGTGTGTGTGTGTTGGTATGTGTGTTTGTGTGTTGTGAGGGGGGGACTACAGTTCTCCCAAGGGGGTGCTGTTGAATCACCAGACAGGAAGCTATTAAAGCAGACCAAACACTGCAGCTGTCAGTCAAAATGAATGACATCACAGGCAGGTGTCAGGCCAGGCGTCTGACACCACAGTACCTTGGAAATGAACACAAAAGGTAGCCAGTTTTTGTCTGCTGCCAGGACATTCCCCCGTGGTTGCCAGTAAATATAACATTTGAAATTGCGAGTAGCTTTTTAATACCAGTGTAAATTTATTTAAAATGTTCTCCCCAATCACCTTTAATGCCTGTGAAGAGTCTAAACCCACTGATGTTTGCCGCAGCCAGAAGCTACTCCTGTCTCCTCTTGGCTTTGGCTTTCCCTTACCTCCTGGAAGTCTTAGCTTCCCAAACTATATTCTACCCAGCTTGGAGAGACATACTGCTGCACTGATGAACACAATCTATTACAGGAAATGAGATGACTGTTGTAGTTTGTTCCCAACATGGCTTTACAGCGCAGGTAACTATCGCATTTAATGGGACTGTTTTCTCTTTTCCATTACCACGCACTGTTACTTCCCTCTGGTTGCAGTTAAGAGGCAAAATAAAACTTCAAGCAGAGTAGCATCATATAGCAACATGTAGCACTATGTTCTCTTCACTTTGAATTCTTGCAGAGTGGAACTACATTTGATTTTAACTGTCATGCTGTGGCCTTAAAAAGTCATGTTGAGAAAAATTACAGTAGTCATTTCTGCAAGCTGTTTTTAATGTATTTTTGAAAACTTGGAGCATATGACTCCCAGGAAGCAAGTTGAACAGAGAGATTTTTACCAGGGCAAATACATTGGTGGGTGTAGACTCCTCATACACATTGATGGTGATAAGAAAAATGAAAAAAATAGACACTGCTGTTATCATTTTATGTGAAAGACGTAATACAGCTAGCAAAGGTGGCTTAATAATTCATGATCAGGTTTATTATGGGCTGATTTCTCCTGCCTGCCAGTTCAACAACATCCTTGAGCCTTGTATGTTTGATGGAAACAACTTTTCATTTGCTGTGCTAGAATTTGTTTGACTCATAAACTGTATAAAGATAATGTAGATACATATACTACATAATTGCGGTGTTGAACCGAAGATACTTATTCTGTTATGCACTTGGAACCTTAGTGGTGGGCCATGAAAATAAAGTGGAGCATTAAGGGCTATTAGCATTAGAGTTTGAATTTACTCCCATGCCATTCCTCCTTCCTTCCTTCATTCATTCTTTTTGGCTCTTGGTTGTTCATTCATTACTTTGCTCATTGCACTGTTCCTGTCTTGGTAGACGCATAAAGCGGCTTACATGTAATCCTAGAGTCATGGGGAATAGGAGGAAGTAGATGGAAGGTGAAGGCAGCAGTGCAGTTAACGTGTAAAAAGTGTGATTTCGACAGTGCTATATGTCTAGACGTCTTAATTTGGCAATCCATGTTCCTCAAAATAGTTTGGTGTTGAGATCTGAAGAACAAGCTGACCCTGTTTTTTGTGAATTGTAAACAATGGCAGTGTCCTTGTTCATTTGTCTCAGCAATGCTTTCAACAGCAGCATGTTGGGCCCATAAATAAGGAATACAAGCTGTCTTTTTCTGCAGCAAAACTATTCTGTTTTGGCAGACTGTGGAATGTCCCAGTCCCCACCCCATAGCTTGTTCCATTTAAGTTTTCTCCAGCCCTTCAGAAGGCCTCTGTCGCAAGAAAATATCTCCTTACATTTAGAGGCATAATCTAAATCTACAAACTTCAGGCGTCTATATTTTATGCATTTCCTCATTATACATTATTGCTTGTATAGCTCATAATTTTTTATTGTTTTGTCTGTTTGAGGAGACAGGTGCTTATCATCGCAGCTCCTTTTTCTATGCAAATTTAGGAGCTGCTGTTTCTTTGTCAGTAAGGATGATTTGCTGGTGTGTCTCTAGACATTTGAGTCAATAGCATGACTCCATCATTTTGCAATGACACCTTATTGCTGCTCTGTCAAAACAGCTTGACTCATGAAGCTCCAATGTTATTTTGAGTGACTTATTCTGAAATATATATATATATTTATATATACGTCACTGTTTAGCTTTGTTCACAGGCCTAAGACTACTGTGACGTTATGCTTCTCACATATAAATCTGTTTTCCTCAAACTCTCGGTGTTTGTGTACCATACCAGACACCACACAGCAAAATTCCCTCCATGCCTATGGCTGTCAAGCACCAGGTTTATTTCCATTTTTCAAATATTTGTATTTTTTTGATGTCATTGGCACCACACCCCACCTCAGAAGCAGCCATGAAATCATGGCTGCATTTTACTGAACAGATGTGATTTGCTTTCCTGCAAGAGACCCATTATATGTCATGTTCTACATTTTACTTGTGTTGTATACTCTAAGTTAATCAGTGGTAAATTAATTGAGTAGGTTAAGTCTCTAAAAATACACTTGACAGAAATCTGCAGATGGTTATGCATCATGAATATGCTAATGAACAGATTTCATCCTTTGCTTCTAAAATGCACCTTTTATTTAGAGGTGCTATGTGTAGCATTTAACATTCATAAATCATTACCACAGTTTGAGACAGTTGTATAATTGCCGTGAACAAGGGAGACGATTGCTGACAAGCTTGGGAATCTCAGCCTGCTTCTCACTGCATTGTTCATTGTCTGCCACCAGGTTGGATTTCATGGGATCTCTGCTGAATTGCTTTTAAAGCACATGAGAGATTTTTTTTATGGGCCAAAACAAGAAGAGGGCACTGCTCTTGCAGCACAAACAAAGCTACAGCATTTAGAGTTTCTTGCTATGGTAGATGATTGGAAAAAGCAAAGACTGATAGGCAAAATAACTCCCAACATGTTTATCCTCCAGTGTAGCGAAAGAGAATACAAATGCAGATGCAGCATACCCAGGTACAGGGAGTGGGGTCAAGTACCAACATCTTCTTTTTGACAGGAAGTAACAGGGTTTATGGGAAGTCGTCTGGTCCAAGATGTCATTTGTTTACATTAACTATATCATGGTGCCCCACTTAATTTGACCGTGATTTATCAATAATCTATCAAGCACCAATGCTCACAATAATCAATCTATGCAGCACCAATGCTCACTACCAATAATAATAGATAGTGAGCATTGGTGCTGCTATCAGTAGTGCTTGAAGCTGCTGTCTTTCTGCATGTTTAAAAATTTCCCTCTCTACTGCTTTTCTTTTGAGCTTCCTGTTCTTCTGATTCTCTGTTTCATGCAATTTTTGCAAGCAGTCAAGCCAAAGAATTCCCAGATCAACTAAAAGCTGCCATAGTGGATCATCTGAAACTTGGGTTGATTTTCCTTCAGGTGGAAACAAAACTTCAAAACTTTTCTGCCCCCCCCTCCAAAAAACTAACAAATAAAAAAAAAAAAAAAAAAAAAAAAAAAAAGGGACAGC
>OMKZ01026773.1:27673-38374 GCA_900302535.1 Neoniphon sammara
TCATGCAGCACAAGAAATTACTGTATTGCTTTTGGTAATCTGTTTGTGTTGGGCCTGTCTGATATTGTGGTTGCATTGCTACAAACAAATCTTTGAATGGAAGCCCTGAACGCATTCTCAGTGGGTTTGGTCAGCTGAGTCCCTACAGTACACTGAATGTCAGCCAGAATTAGGAACTGACACATTTTTTTCCAGGATTTTCTGTCTGCACAATTATGACAAATTACACAAAATACATGAGAGAGGCTAACAGTCTGATGTTGATGAGTCCACCGTTCTCTGAACAGGGCTTGCCGCTGTTTAGAAGACCGTTTTGAAATTCAGGCTTTAGTTTTGATTTGTCATTTTCTGTGGGCAGAGGTGAACATAAGTGAGCAGAATTTCATTTGGGAAACTCTGAGTGGTCACAGCTGGGACTAGAGTTTGCACAGCAGCTTGATGTGTTTACCACCATCTGTCCTATTCCCTCTGGCATGACTCAACAGACCTGGTGAAGCCTTGGACAGCATTTGGAAAGTGTCTTGGGTCCAGGTGGTGCGGTGTGTTTTGATGATATTTGGGTGTCATAATTCACTTTGTCCCATTAGGCTCTCTATTTTAGGAGCTAAAGACGGTAATCATTGAGGGCAGGTATCTCCCTCAACCACTCAGATTAAATTTCCCTTTGATTGTGTGATATTGAAACACAGCTCCACGCACCAGGGTGCTCCACACCTCTCATTTTTAACCATTCTTTATTTTCATTTGAATTTGAATGGCAGACTTTTAATTTATCAATGAGGACCCCCAGATGGTTAAATAGACAGCATATTGTTCACTATTCTCTGCCCTGCACTGACGTAAATGCCCCCAGACAGGCCTGTATACGCTCACACTGTCCACCTCTGTAGGATTGTGAGAGGAACTACAATCCGGCTATTTGCCATAAAGTAGTATGTGTTAAACCTTTCTCACTGAGGGAAGAACATTAATCTCTCCCAGCTGCAACATACACTGCTACATCTAACCATCAACAGACCCACAACCCCTTAGGCAGCTTGCTAGGATTAATTCCTGCAACACTTGTTGCAGGCAGGACTTGGCAGATAGGTTTATAACTTCAGTAACTTTGTTACTTTAACGGATGGTTCGCACCCTGATAGCCGCACAATCCTTAGTTTTCATTACAGAGCTCGCACATATAAATTAATCTCCACGCGTATGCATGGGTTATTTCACTTTATGGACCTCAGGGGTTATTAAAAATTTCCTTTTGAATGCAGATTTGAATCATGCTGTGCACTATCTTCATCAAACTCTCCCAAAATGTGGCTGTCATATCATTCCAGAATTTTATTGCTTTAAAAGCAGCATGATGGCATTTATATTTTATTTTTTAAATAAATGTTTGAAGTAGTCTTTGGATAACTTTCTTGTTTATCCTGAACTTTCTTTTCTGTTTTGTCTATCACTTGAACCCAGGATTGTATTTGCCAAGGCATCGTTATGCCCTGTATGTCCTTATAATTTACAAGTAATGTTGGACCACCAATATTCTTAATGTTGTTTCTAAGATCTTGTCAAAAGATCCATTTTGCTCTTGATCCTCTGACACTGAAGTTAGACCAAATGTACATTTCACTGCACTCTGTTGGCTGAATTAGAATAGATTCTGATCAGCCTGCCTCGTTATGCAATGAATGAATTCCTATGAAAACATGGCTGTTTCAATTTCACACCAAATTTGACTGCAATTATGGATGAAGCACTGTCCACTGTAAATATCATCTGAAAAGGGCCATTTTATTTGTAGCTGACAGCTTCACATGCTTACAAGGGGTTTATTTGGCATAGTGATTTCATGTTGGAGTAAATTATTAAGTATAGCTCTAGTCTCTTCTGAACTCCATTATACAAATCTAAAAGGACATTATTGCCTTTTGCTGTTGCCACTGTTCATGTGGCTCACTTTTTTCTTTTTTTCTTTCTTTTTTTTTGGTGGCAGCTGGTGCAACAGAGGAATGCTGCAGCTATTCTATCATTTAAAATATTTCTTTTCTTTCATTTCTTATTTGCTCACAGTTGTATTCTACATTAAAGGCTGTTAGGATAGTCAGCAATGGTATTGGACCATACTGTGCATATATTCTCATTTCTCCAAGTATAAATTATGAGTTTTTAATCACTTTAGTAGCATATAATTGGGCTCAAATCTTCCTCTCTCTCCCCGTGTTTTTGCAGCCCATTACCACTGAGCAACAAAACATTGTCTGTGGTTTAGAGGCAACTGAAAGCAAAGAATCACAGAGCACTAAGGGATATATGCTGATTCTGTCAGCATCCAGCTGTGAGACTGACTGTTTATCACAACAAGATATTTTAGCATGGAAATGTATGCCAATCTTGAAACCACAGTAGGCTTTTGTGTCAGGAGGTTTAATTTATCTGCATTTTTTTAAATTGGAGAACAGACTTATCAACCCAAGGTTTGAAAGTATTAATTAAATGTTTGAACATGTTTTTTTTACAGTTTATGTACCACATGTGGCTGGATGTTGAGGGGGCATGCCCCCAATCAGGTTCTATAGGGCCAGCTGCCTCTGATAGCTTTGGCTGAGGGTGTGAAGCTTGGCACTGACAGTATGTCCACTGCAGTGATTTACCTCATTCTTTATCTCTGTGTCTGGCCGTGTTTTGTGGACTTGATCACATCTAGCAGGTACTGCCAACGGGGATCTTGATCATTTTTATCACCTATGTTTATTGCCCTATGCTCTTGCACGTGACTTGTAATGAAAGGAGGGAGTCTAGTACACAGAATTCACATAGGCTTTCTGTTGAGCCACAGCAGCAATTTACACTGCATAACCCCAACTAACACATTATGTGCCTGTGATATAACCTGTTCCCGCTTTCTCCTAATTTCATGATTTACTAGCTGACGACCTTTTGGCTACAGAATATTTTATTACCTCCACTCCCCATTTCAGGCTGATTAACTCACCACAGTTGCCTTTCTCTCATAGTAATATCCAGATTTTCCCACCGGCCATCAAATTACCATTAAGCCACACAGACTTTTGTTTAGATCAGCTACAAATAATGAGCAGCAAGTCAGCAAAAGCTGCACAAACTGTTAATAACAATAATTTCCTGGTATTTTTTTTTTTAATTTTATTTACTAATAGGCCTATATCTATTGTAAATGAAAATACAGATCAAAACACTTTTATTCCTCTAGTGTTTAACTGAACAATTGACCCAATATTGTTTTTAAAGTAATTAATATTTGCATTGGATAGGGCAGAATAAGCAGAGGGAGATTCAGTGTTTTGTGAATTGTCCCTAGCCAACCAGAATAGGGGAAATAGGACTGTATTTAAAAAAATAAAACCGTTATTGAAAAACTTCATTTTTTGAGTGTAAAAGTTATTTTTAAATCCATATCTCTATTAGAGTTGTAATATCTCATTAATATGCGGTCTGGACACCACATATGATTGGTCTTGGTCTTGTCATGGATTTTTTTGTGACTTGGCATTTCTTCCTGAGACCAGGTGAGACAATAGTATAGGCTATCTGATTCAAATTATAAGTGGGTTCAACTTCAAACCCAGTCTCCTGCACAATGTTTATAGACAGAACCACAGACAATGTTTGTTAGCAGAGATCGCCTGAGCTGCTAACAAACGCCCTCTTGCTTCATCTTGTTGTAAGCCGTGTTCACCTATTTTGCGCCCACATTGTTCTGCATGTTTCTGTCAGAAAACAGAAAAACAAACACACAGCTGAATGTAAGCTCAGCAATACAAAAAGCACTAAAGCAGCAGGCCCCACTTCCAATTTCTACTGGCATGTTGATATGAAATGGTTAAATGAACGTATACTTTTGGTGTTTCTTGTGCATTTGATTTAATTATTTATTGCTCAGTTGTGGATTTAAACTAATGCAGTTTGGTCTAACAGTTTTGTATTTCAAACCTTATCAAATTTACAGATGCAATTTCTGTTCAGAATCATGGTTTTAAACTTGCATTGTTCTGGTCTTAGCCATTTAGGCTCTAATACGGTCTTGGTCTCTTCCCCATTTTGGTCTTGATTTTGAATTGGACTTGATTTATCACAGTCTTGTCTGGACTCAGTCTTGCCTAAAGTGGTCTCTAACAGAACAGTAAATCTATATTGATAAATCTATATATCTATGTGTGTGTCTGTATATATCTATATTTATATTTTTGAGTAATTCTGAAGTAAATGTTGCTACTCAGTTGATAATGTTCTGTATACCCCTGTGTAACCTCTGGTCTTGTTGTGGCTATTATGCTCTGCCTGCTGACTGTGTGTTTTGTAGCAAAGGAGGACAGCAATGCAGCCAGTTCTTGACTAGTTAAAGATACTTTCCACGCTTGGGATGTGTCTGTGTGACAGGTGCGTAGGAGTGGTAGCAGATGATCTAAAAGGATTGGCACCCACACACT
Source organism: Neoniphon sammara (assembly GCA_900302535.1). Taxonomy (NCBI): domain Eukaryota; kingdom Metazoa; phylum Chordata; class Actinopteri; order Holocentriformes; family Holocentridae; genus Neoniphon; species Neoniphon sammara. Next base: position 32,131 of record OMKZ01026773.1, read on the forward strand.
GTCCTCACTTGCTAATAGATTGTATTTATTGAAATGCAATGTTTCTGTCTGTGACATTACCCACAGTAAGTTACAAGTCAGTGCATAATTCCACAGTTGTAAGCTGTTTTGATTTGAGGTGCAACAGTAACCATATTTTTACTGTCTGTGTTAATGTGTCTTGACAAGAGAGTTGCTACATTAGTTTTATTAGTTATGTAAGTTATGTGCTTGTGCTTGTTGTGGGACTCATGGACAGGCACTTTGAACGGTTCGCTTGAGTTGTTGTGTCATACCGCATTTGTATAAAGTTGGACATTTTTCAGCTTTCCCTTGTCACTTTGCATGTTGTCGCCCTGTCTTCTCGCCTGATGTCTTCTCATGTTGCCAGCTACTATTAGAAATCACTGACTTCCTGTCTCATATGTCTCTCTTGTATTTATAGATGTTAACATGGCGTTAATGTGATCAATTTTCATATGCAAAAGACTTCAACTGATGAGATTCTTATCAGTTGAGCCTTGAAATGTTTAAGGGGTTCACTGATCTCTGACTGCATTGGGATAGTTATCGGTTTATGAAATGATGCAACCATGCCTATGATCCAGCATAAGTGCTCCTCCTCTGATAAATTTGACTTACATGTGCTCTACAACAAGCTAAATTAATCTGTACTCATTCACTTTAAATCGAGTGAACCCCTTTAACAGCTATACGGTGTTCTGAATAAGTATCGCTACAGAAATTGATCGTTGTCATTGCGCAAATATTAACATGATATGCAAAGAAAACTTAAAAGTAACCCACATACCTACATATCATCAGTGTACATGTAAATGCTCCAGTCACTGATGACACAGCACTGTTTTAGAGGAGCAGGTTTGTCTTTGATGGGGAATGATTTACGAGCGCTGCTCTAGTTAGAATCTCTCAAAGGGCACACTGCCTTAATATCACTGCAGCGCTCATGAATTTGTATAGACCTTTGCATTTTCCCCTGGCTTCAGATGTCAAACACTGCTTGCAGGAGTTGGATGGATTTTGTGTCCAAAGACTGGTCAAAAGTCAGTAAAATTCGTTCTCTCACCATGTACCACCAGCATAGGTTTCACTCTGCCTAGATCTGTGGTAAGGGCGGTTCTGCTTGGAGCCCGTTTGAAGTGCTGTTCAGCACAGCGACAAACCACATGATGAAGAACTGTGCATGCCTAGCAAATTCATTGTCCGTCATTGATTGAACGCTGCAGTGAATTAGGCTATTGCCTGCCCACGTCTTGTGGCCCTATAGAAAAATTGTGCATGCTGACATCTTTGCACTTACAGCACAGCACAGCTCCCAAGGTCTAAAAGACAGGGTCTATGCCTAGAGAATGTTAGAGGTTTTCTGTGACTGTGCACAAAATCACCTATTTAGAGTTAAATTAATGCACCGTTATACATATAGTTTGTCCACTTTTGAAATTTTCTCTCCCTTCTTTTATAATGGGAAAATGCCCTCAATTTTATCTTCATCTAGACAGCCGTAAGCAGTGCATTACTCTGTGGACTGTCTTGTTTTTTAGGTGGAGGATTTTGGATAATTGGAGCAGATCGTTTGAAACCGTTCCTATTGTTATCAGTGAGAAACTAGAAGACACATTTTACAGACACCCTGGTGCTTGCATTTGCGGTTAAGCCTGGTCCAGAAATCGAAGAAGGGTGAGAAACAGCAAAAGACAGCTGTTGGCTCCTAGATAAGACTTTATTTAGGTTTATTTGTGATTTAGGTCCGATAAACCAAACCATCAGTAAATTCACAATCTAAGTAGCAGCACACTTTGCTGCTACTTTGTTTTTCATTTTCTCTAGCGTACAAACATGCAGAAAGTCATTGGGTTTGCAAAGGGTTGTTTTTCTACAAGGACTGCTCGCTGCAAAACATGAACATTTAAGTATTTCTGTAATCTGCAGTTTAAGAACATATGGACCATGACTACTTTATAGTTTATATTTGCATCACCTAGAAATGGTCATTCATCGTGAGTTAGAGGCAATCCATTGTTTGTTCTTCCAAACGATTAGCCATTTATATCTGTCTACTCTGTTTAATGAGAACAGATACCTTGAGGGCTTTGAAATACTGGTAGCAGTATTTTAGACACCAGTCCCCAGATTGCCAATAGATTGGCCAGGATTTTAAACAAGACAAATCTAAGATTAAATGGCCATTGTTTACCCCTGTCCAACCAAACAAAGGGTCTGCTATGGCCAGTGCCCACTGCTTTAATTTGTTTGTAAATGAGGGGAAAATTATAAGACCATCAATTTGAAATTTCAGAATAGACAGTTAAAAAGACCTGTCCCTTGAGTCTGCACTGGCAAAATGACAAAGGCACCAAATGGCATTAGTTATTGGAGTGCAGCATTCATGAAGGACTTGTGACCTTTATGCTTTGGCACGTCCTAAATGGGGAATTCTGCCCATGCATATGTCTCACAGGAGAGCAGGGAGAAACCATGCACTCTTCTCCTGGGCAGCATTTTTCCAGTACGATATGGTGTGACAGACAAGCATTGAGACTTCACAGGCTGTCATCCCCTCTATTTTACACCATCCGTGGCTCTCCACCCAACACACGACCCCTCCAGCTGTCAGCCAAACACCTGACGACTCAATTACACACAGACTGACCTTCAGATGCATCAGCCTTACGCACCAACAGTTTATCTCCTACTAGGATGACCAAAATGGCCCCTTGTGTCATTTCCCCACTTTTTTGTGCTCACTTAGTAGCCATTTTATGCAGTGAAGTGAGAGAAAGAGGTATGCCTCAACCCCACTGCACACATACACACATACGCATACACACTCATTTAATCAGAGCGGTGTGTGCTGACAAGAAAAAATGTCAGCCTACCTGCCATGCTGCTGTGCTGCCCCCTCCTCGCCTCCTTCCTCCCCACGTTCTGCTAGAATTTACAGTTGCTTAGCCCTGTCTCAGTGCAGAAGAGGAGATACATCATCTCTCCATCAACTTTCGTTCAAGAGACCCAGCAGGAAATTTCCACCAGGAAATTGATTGCACTTTTGAGGAGACTGGCGCTCAGGCAGGGCAGGACTAATCCCATTGCATAGCTGCTAGGTAAACTAAAATGGGCGGCAGTTAAAATATAATTCAAACAGAAGAAGGGCCCCTTGGTCTGCTATGTATTATCTGAAAAACTGAAGTTACAAAGATTGACACTGCCGCAGGGGGGTCTTAGAGGTTGTGAAAGTGTGTTAGTGGTTGACTGGTTGCCTTGTCTCCCTCTTTTATTTCCTGTTATCAAAATGAATTACCAAAAGATTAAAACATGACTTCCTTCCCAAGTCAAGAGCATGCTTATTGTTTTCACTGTAATGATGCCGTCGATCAGCAAACCCAGGCAATCACAATTAAGCAAATGTGGGACACCAAATCATCAGTAATTAGAATAGACTTTGAATTCATCAAACCACTTAGCTAACAATATCAACACAAACAAAGTCGTTAGTTTAAGTATGAAGAGGGCATGATGAAAACTATTCACACCCTTTGCACCTCGCAGAGTCTTGATGATCAACATACAAGAGTTGAGTGCCCCAAGGTCACAGTCATGCATCTTTTGTCACAAGATTCATTAACACAGCAGAAAGCCATTTATCAAATGGGGAAATGAAGAAAGAAGAAAAAAAATCCTTAATCAGTAGTTGATGAAAGAAGTGCTGAAAACTGCATAATGCGATGCTTTGGTTTGTGTTGTCACTGATCTAGCGTGATCTCTGATCCTCTTTGTTCATTTTACCTCGACCAGCCTTTGTCTCCAAGGCAACTTTTAAGCAAGCCATTTGTGCAACGTATTGATTTTATTTCATCTATAAGAGACAAATCACATCATGTTCATTTCTAGTTCTAATTATCAGTCTGTTTGTGAACATTTGTGAAGATTGTGAAGATCTTATCTGTGATGCTACTTTTTAGAGCTTACCCACTGATAAATTATTAAACTGGGAGATAGATTATGTGGGCTGAGTATTATGTTATAATAGAACATATTTTCTTGTACAGTTCTATATAAGAAAATATGCTCCATATCTCAGAAAAGTCACCCTAGGACTCCTATTTATTGTCAGTGAAGTAGCCCCAGTAACCTTTTCTGGTGACATGACAGATCAGTGTCTTTGCTCTCCAAATTGTCTTTTGAGTGTAACTTGGGTGTACAGGGCTTGGCAAAAGTAATCATGCTCCTTGACTTTTTTTCACATTTTGTTTTGCTTGCAAGGAAGTAAATATTTCTTCAGGATTTATTCAGGACTTTAACAGAGAAGGCCACTTTGTGTTCAACCCCCACTGTTATTGCTGTTTGTATCATTTCAGATAAATCATGGATGCATACTCCAGAGGCCCTGGCCAAGCATTACATAGCCTACAATGTCAAGGTATGTATTTGTTGTATTTTCTTATTGTAGTGAGGATTGTAAGAGCACTGTGGTTATATAATTAACACATAAACAACGGAGAAGCAGAAAGGAACAGACAAGAAACAAACAAGAAACAAACAAAAACTTCTGAAGGATCTGCCTTTCTGCTTCAGATTAGTCAAAACAGCAAACTCTGTTAGAGCTAGGCTGTGTAACAATATTATATTGATGTTATGATATGATATGGGACATCGTCTTGGATTTTGAATAATGTAATATTGTGGCAAGTGTTGTCTTTTCCTGGTGTTAAAGACTGCATTACAGTAAAGGGATGTTTCTGAACGTAGTATCAGTCCATCCCAAAAATACAGAACTTCCACGATGCAGTCCTTCAAAAACAAAAAAGGACCAGGCTCACACTGAGGGCAGCAGACCATCGTCTCTGCTCATCTCCAGCAAATGAGCTCAGCCGCCAGGTGCATCGCCTCAGGTTGAAGCTCCTTTCAGTTCTCCCAGTAGGCACCGGATGGAGCCGCCAACAGAGCAGCTCCCCCAGCTCAGTGTCCCTCAGACCCTTACATCATCCATTTGCTCTGCTCGCCTCATTTTAAATGTATGTGATAGAAATGATGAGGTCGGTTTTCTTCGCGCACCAAGACATCATAGGTATGAGCCATCAAAAGTGACATTCCTTATTTACGTTTCAGAACCGTTGTTTTGTTTGGTGGTGTTGTGGGGGAAATTGCTCCCTGTCAGCATTTGATTTCAAATAGTTTCTCCTCATTTTTTGTTTGTTTGTTTGTTTATTTGTTTGTGTGGGGTACATCTGAGGAACTGGATGGTTTTGACAGGAGGATAACTTCTGAAATATCAAATTCAGTTTTGACTGGAAACATGGCTCGTTACAAAACACACTTTTTTTGACTCTCTTGGATGTTAAACAAACAAATCTTAAAGGAAGACGGTCTCACTTGGGAAGCAGTTTCCTGTCAGACTGGTTTTCTGCTTCATTTCAGCAAAGTATTACACTCATATGAGGCAGAGGACCTGTCAGCATCCATGCCTCAGAAATGTTATTATTATTGAACTGAGATAGAAGTCCAAAGTACCACACACCCCACTGTTGAAGGTTTGGTTTGCAACAAAGAGGCATGTAGATCTGACAGGAGAAACTTCTCTAAAATCAGGCTGTATTGTCAGTTTGCCAGTTCTTACTGATGAGTTGGTGTCTTGCTAAATTTGCTGAAATCTGAGTGCATGACTCATCGTTAAATGAATTGCAGAGAACGAGACAGCCAAGTGCTCAAAGTGTGCTTGATCTTTTCTTTTCTAGTGTTGAAGCACTCTGTATGATTTCAGTATAGACTCAGTGCCTCTGTGTTGGAACACCTAGCCCGTATAGGGCGGGACCCACTTTGGCTTTCAAAATAGCCTGAATTCTCCCAGGTATGGATTCAACAACATGTTAGAAATATTCCACATGGATCTATACCCATGCTTAATAGCAGTTTCAGTTGCAGTTCCTGCAATTTATGGCACTCCACCTGATCTCAATAGTGCTTTATTGGGTACAGATGTAGCGACTGTGGCGGCCATTGAAGTCACTTTTATGTTCCTGGAACCATCCTGAAATGATGTGTGATGCAGTGCATTATCACCCTGGTAGTGTCCATTTGACTGTGGGGGAGACTGAGGGAAGATTGGTTGATTGTCCTGAGATGCCCGTCTGAATGTCACTGTTGTACAAAGCTGCTATTTGCATAGTTGGGACCCACCTGATAGCTTGATACCTTGCCAGTCTCCTCTGACCCCTCCTGTGAACAAGGCTTTTTCACACTCAGGACT
>OMKZ01026773.1:47171-62346 GCA_900302535.1 Neoniphon sammara
TTTCTGTCTCGCTTTGCTCTCTATTCTCACATTCCACAAAAAGTGTCCCAGTGTATCACAGCCTGCAGCAGCAGTAGAGCATCTTTCACTGTACACTACAATGAAACCTGGTCTTGATGGATGCTATCAAGCCACATTAAATAAAAAAAATACAATTGCAGCACAATCTGCAGCTAAAAGGAAAAAGATATTATTCACAAGGGAATAACAATTGCAAAGTGTTGTTTCATCTAAACATGCACAATATCTCATTTTTCTTAAGTTTCAAAATGGTTTTAACCCAATATCTATAGGATAACAAATAATAGAATCTAAGTTCAGTTGAGGATATTTTTCCTTCTTAGGCAACATAGAGGAAAGTGATGTTTTATGTCTTATTTTGCTGTCTGTTTCTTTAGGGAAAGACCTGTTTGGTGCTGAGCCTTTTGATCCCTTCACCTGTGGAGCAGCTGACTTCCCTCCAGATATTCAGTCAAAGCTGGATGAGATGCAGGTGACTGTGTATCAGAGAAATTCATCTTCTCTACATATTTTATTTATTTATTTATTTATTCACATTATTAACCTGATAGCTGTATAGTTATGTTTTTTTGTATGGGACCCAAGTTCTCTCCAGTCTTATTCCCATTATCAACTGTTTTATGTGTAGAATTTCTCTATACAGAGAATACATTTTATACTGCAGTATAATATGTATGTGTAGGCTTGTTGCCGTGCATGAGATGCATCAGATCATCGGTGACATAACCTGTGTTGACATTTAATCAAACTATGATTGCAAGAACAACATGTCTGATCCACAGCAGTCACACCTTTTTTACAAAGCATGCATTTGCAAGCCACTGAGCCTTACAATTGCAAAATGATGTCTTCAGGAACTGAACATCCAGCAAATATTTATGTGTGCCAGCAAACCCGCAGTTTCTGGGCCCTGAGTGTGCAGAATTGTTGCAGAGTTTTATAACGGAAAATGGCCAGTAGGAGGCAACATTGCACTGACACACTCCTTTTAGTGTAAACCCCTTCCTTTCCTTTCTGTCCACAAGACTTCATTAACAGTCCTGTCCATCTCTTTTCCTTCCCACTTGCAGCGTCAGAGATGGTTTGTACTTTTTCTCTCATTTGACCAGCAGCCTTCCACTCTGTTTTAGCTGTGATGGTGGTTTTGTCTCGGCCTTGCATGCCTTTGAAGTCGCCGCATGCTATCATGTCCAACAAATCCCACAGCCATGTAAATACAGCACTTCCAACTTCTCTTAAGCATTTCACTCTATTGATCAATAGAGCCAGATTTACTAACTCACAGAATATTTGTGGCAATGCCATTTAGATCTAATTAGCAATTTATTTGTGTCTCAGCTCTGTGGCTCTGTAGTTGGGCAGCTGCCATTATTTCCTCTATGGATAGAATACGTTTTTGGCTACCTGGCTTGCTAATTAATGTGAGCAAACATAGTGCATAGTGTATCTCATATATAGAGCTCATGTGCTTTTACAATTGTCAAGAGATTTAACAACATATACAGTATTGGCATACAAAACAGCAGTCCATGCCTAGATAAAGAACCCAGAAGTTTGGAACTTTTTTTCTTTTTTTATCTTCTTTCTAAATAAATGTGGCTCGATTTTTATTAGCTATTTTTTTGGCAGCTGCAAAACATCCTTTTGACTTTTTAATTTGTCTGATTTTAATTAGTTCCTTAAGGTGTCTGCAGTTTTGGATACACTTTTCACAAATAAATGTCCCATCAGGATGCATGCCACATGGTGTTTATGTTTATGTTGGATGTGGGTGGATGTTGCATGACCAAGGATGAAAGATCGCCAGTGTTTTGTTCTCTGTTCTGTGTGATCTTCTCTTCATGCTCAGGGGCTTGTAGACTTTTTTAACCATTGCTTCTAATCTGTAAACATTTTTGAAACCTTCAGTTTATCAGATTACTTGAGTATTGATGTGTTCTCTCTTGCGGAGCAGGTTGGTTTGTGGCGTCAGTGATTCTCACTGCTGTTCTCCCGCTTGTCTTTCAGGAGGGGTTCAAAATGGGACTAACCTTAGAGGGCACTGTCTTCTCTCTTGATCCTCTAGACAGTCGCTGCTGATGCCAAGAAGATGCTCTTCGTTCTGTACTTTTAACTCATTTGTATGAGAAAGTGCCAAAAGCCGCTCCACAGTTAAGTCAAGATGTCACAGTTTTCATCTTGAGGTTTATATGTATTTGCATTTAGATTTGGTTTTCGATATGACAAGGTAAATTCAGAACCGTTATAGAAAATAACTATTTTTGTAAAAACACATGGAAGGTGTAGTTTTGAGAACCTTTGCTTGCACAGGCAATGAAGGATGTATATAGTACAATATGTCCAATGGTACACTCTGTGGCAGAATTTTCATATGATACAATTTCTGTGTAGACTCTTCCATTGAATATGCACCATCCGAATTCTGCACATTCCTGTTTGTATGCCAAACACACCCTGTTCACACCAGTAAATGGAATCTGTCTCATTAACACAACAAATATCCAGCGTACCCATGATTTTACATAGCTGCTTTTACTTAACATTGTTTTTACACATTATGTAGCTGATTGTAATTAATCCATTCCGATTGTTTTGATTTACTGATTTATTCACCTTTTGCTTTGGCAATGAATTGTGTAAGTCTCTTGCATTTTAACAGGTTTAAATGCCATTTCAGTATTTACTTGTACTGTCATAGCTTTACTTTCTTATCATGTTAGTATTCTCTTCTTGCACCAGAAAGCACTTTTTTGAAAACCTCTGTTCATATACAGTACTATTCCCATTATTTTACTTTGTATGCAATATGACTTTGCTGTTACAGTTATTAAACAAAATGTTACTGCACACATGATCACTCATTCGTTCTTTACTGTTAAGTGTTTATTGTAATCGATTTTCTTGAGCTGTCATGCATGTTTCATGCTCCTGTCTGAAATGGATTTTGTCTCCGAAGAACTGCTCATTCCCGAATGTTTTATAGTTATGCATGTGATGTGATGTGTTGTAGATCAAGACCAGTTTCAGGATTAGTCCACTTCGACATTTTCTTCAGTCTTCTTGGGCTTCACAACATTTGCTGATTCTGTGGACTAACATCATCTTTGCTTCATCTTTGCTCAGTTTCATTACTCACTGACTTTGCTCTGCGTTGTTTCCACATTTCACACCCTCCTGAGGCTGAAAATGTTTTGTCATGGTACATTTACCCAAAAACTTAACAGGGACCAAATAAACTCTTCTCAAATAAGAACAGGCAGAGAGAAGTATTTTCAAGATTTATTTCAAAGGATGAAACTCATGTGCTTCCAGTATGGAAAGTCCCCTCCTCTCTGCCTCTGGGGTGTTACCAGGCAGTTAAGCCTTGGAAAAGGAGAATATTTACACGTTTTAAATCTATAATAAATATACTCATTCAAATCACTTTGCCTCAAACAAAAATCCGAACCAAATGGTCACAAAAAGAACTATTTAAAGCACATTCAAATGTAAGACTAGTACAGACAGCTCACAAACACAAATGCAAAACTATTTTAAGAACAGAAATAAATGTTTTTTCAATCCATGAAATATCATTGTTTAAAAAAAAAAAGGAAAGAATCTAATGGGACAAACTTAAACCTACTGACCTATCTAAACCTGAATTAATATGACAAGAACTTTGGGGATAAACAGCATTTTGTTTAATTTTTTGCATAGCAAGAAATACATAAAGCAGACAGGCAGCCAAAGCTCCTTATTCTCAAAAGGTTTTATAAAAGGATTTCAAGAGCATATAAGTCCAGGATACTGAAAAGGGGGAGCTGACATGCATAAGATCATAATAGTCTGTGCTAGGGTTACTGTAACTTAATGCAATCTTTGAAGAAAAATTACCACACACCAATTTCACCTCTCCATAATTGACAGATCTTTATTGGCATCCCCAAACCCTGCCCTAACATGTAGCTGGGAGAAGTGCATGCAGATCACACTACTTACAAAACAGCACCTGTGAAAAGGATTTACATGTAATGTCATCGCATCTCAGTTTCGGAAACGAGGTAGCTAACACTGAGGAATCGACAGTCTTAATGTATCTTTAATGTTCTATGTGGTCAGTACAGAGTTAAAATAACTGGATACAGAAATAGTTTTATCAAAACTGTCTTGAGAAAGAGAAAATACCTGTGCCAATGAGCGCGTCATCAGCTGTATTCATTTCCTCAATAGCACCACAACTTTCATTTTATATTCAAACGTGTTATAACAAAGAAAATAGACAAATCTATGAAAAGGACTAGATCATAGGGCTGGGATAAATCATTTGACTTGATTGATTTGGTGGGATTGTTCTGGGCCTATAAACAGCAGTTATAATTAACATTTGAAAACATTCATATTGGTAAATCTTTGGTAGCTTCCTTGACTTTTGTTTTCTGAAATAACAAATTTTGGACCAAAGTATAGTTAGCCTCAAAATGCATGAAGCTTAAAGTCAAACATATAAAACAAGACAAAGGAATGATTCTGGATTTTACCAATTGTTTTATGTAAATTTCTCTCAAACATTCATCTACCTTACAAATCTTCGATGTCTTGAAATTGTTTGAAAGGCACAATAAATATCTTGCCACAGGGCCACAATAGTCCTCAGTACTTGTATGTACAATGTGGCTGATCGCGTCAGCTGTCAGTTCAATAGTCTCAGGATTCTCTTCGACACATCCCTGCTGCTGGATTTACAAGAAACACACAGGCCCGATATCGATACCGAACTCTTGGTCTGGGCCACCAATGTCCACGGGGGCAACATCCACAATGGGAAGTCTTGCTGTTTTCTGTGTCCTGTACTCAAACACTGTCTTGCCCCAGTTGCCGTTAGCTTGCTGTAAAAGAGAGAGAAACGGAGAAATTCAGCAGCTAATTTGATTGTTTCCTGGAGTGCTAGAATTAAACTTAAAGCAAACAATACACTCATGAATTTGTTTAATCAGCATCCCACAATACGTGTTAAGAGGGGAACTGGACAACAGTATAGGCATATAAAAATGAGTGTGTAAAAAGAGGGTGGCTGCTCAGACCAAGACGCTGCTGAAAAGTTGTGGTGACCTACCGTGCAAGTGTCCTCCACCACTGTATATCTGAAACGGTTGTTTCCCTCTGCTTTGAGCTCCAGATCATTGGAGCCCTTGAGGATTACAGCCTTCTTAAAGTTGCCAGTCTTTTGGTCCTTGTAGCCCACAGAGTTCTTGCAGTGGTAGGTGATGGTCTGGGAGGCCTCTTTGGACAGCAGGCGGATGAAAGTCATCTGGACCGTGATGGAGTTTGCAGGCTGATCTTTGTTGCCGTAAGTGAACTAAAACCATAAAGAGAGCAAGTCAGCTAAGATTGTTTTGTAGCCAAAAGTTTTTAGCATTACTGATAAAAAAAGTGTGGCAGCACATTATAAATTGGCACATTGACACATTTTAGCATAAAAGGCTTCATTAAGTCAAAAAGCAACAGTATTTTGTGATGTATACCCTAATAAATATGTGTAAATATGTGCAATCTTAAGTTTTGTATCAATTAATTTTTCCACACAATTTTGGATATGCTACCTTGCTCTTTTTTTAAATGTTTGTAATGGAATTGATATTTTTGTTTTTTTTTGATACTGCATTTGTCATACAAGAATTCCACTGTTGAAGCACATTACTGTCCCTCCCCTTTTACCAGTGTTTGTTGATATCTAAGCTACCGACTACATCTTCACATATATCGGAACACAAAACACTATTTTAATGACTAAATTATTCCAAATGTGAGAAGAAAAGTTCATAACACAAAAGCTGTGAGTGAAGAATAGAAGTCAAACTCTTAAAGTCTTCAAGAACTTCCTGAACTAAAGCCCTGTGGAGTGACTGTGCCCTCTCCTCACAGATCACACCATCAAAATGCAGCAGCTCACATGTGTTCCACGGCTGATGTCAGCTCCGAACCACACGGGTTTGTTCCTGGAAGAGCTCCACCACGCTTTACGAGGTATGCTGGATGGGTTGGCAGAGATGCAGGTCTCTCCGGTCTCCATATTGCAGTGCACTTTGATGGCATCCTCTGCACTGCCTTGGTTTGGATCCACCCAGTATTCACCTAGATAACATCATAAACTATCAGTATTCACTAGCATTGCAGACATTCAGTTGATGGTCTTATTCAGAATATCTGGCAAAGAGTGCAACAACTGAACTGATGATTTAAGAGAGAAGTGCTAGCAAAAGAAATAAGATAAAAGAGTTTAGATAAGAGTAGAGTAGCTAGAGCAGGTAAAGGAAGAAGAAACTCATATTGCACAGCAAACAAAGCTTATCTCTCTGACTGTATATATTTTATGTATTAGACTTATGTTCACATATTAAATGTAAACTGGATAGTCTAGAAATTAGGTTTGTTTTTCTTTTATACTTTGCTTTAGCAAGATTAATGTGACAAAAACAGTTCAAACAGTAACAGTTTGACCTTTTCCCAAAATGTGAGTATGCCATACAAATGCAGGTATGTTTTAGCAGCAGTGCAGCACAGTGTAAAATGCCTCCAACAGTTCTTTTAGGTGGTGATATTCAATGCAACTCACCACTCTTCTTCATGGGGTAGCACTGCTTCAGGTCCTCACAGGTCCTGGCAGGATGCTTCCTGCTGCCATCTGGGCTCTTCATGCTGTCGATCTGGCTGCTCAGGGCCTTCAGGGTGGCCTGGACCCCAGGGTCCACTGGCACTATGGTGGACGCGTTGCTGTTGGGCAGAGCCTCGTCCTCGCTGAACTCTGGGGGAGGTGGAGGACCGGAGTCGTAATCATCGGGACCGCCAAACAGGTCATCTATAGCTGCTGTGGGGGGTCCTGGGGAACCAGGAGGTCCTGGGGGTCCGGGCTCTCCTGGGGGACCCTGTGCATTGAAGAGTGTGTTTTTACTGGAACAAATGCTGTTTATTGCTTGCCCAACTTAATTTTGTTTAAAAGCTTTTCATCCATTTAATGGCAGATTTGGGGCTTTTTTAACAGCTGGTCCTGTCTAGACATCACATGGTACATCTGCCTCACAGGAAATGAAAGTAGCAGACTAAATCAAAGTAGTTTTCCATTTACAGTGAATCTTACAGCTTCATTTGTTTGTTTTGTTCTGTTTTCACAAACTGACCATCAGTTGCAACCCAACATCAGGTCAACATACTTCAGTACTGCTGCTATCTACAACGAGGCCTTACCTCTGGTCCGATGTCACCAGAGATTCCACGAGATCCAGGAGGTCCCATCGGCCCTGGCTGTCCAACGTACCCTTCCTTTCCTGGAGGCCCAATTGGTCCAGGGGGGCCCTGTGTGGTATTTCAAAGATTGTTAGCTTTTCTTGAAATGAAGAGTTTCATTCCAAAATGAGATCTCCACCAAGACTCCTACAAAATGATTGCTGACCTTAAAGTAAAACAACATTGAAGTTATGGGTCACCAAAGCCCTTTGTGTGCAAAGTGATTACAGTTTATATGGACAGAGTAATGTGTGTTTTTGAAATTTCAATAAAGTTTTTCCAAAGTGTAAAAATCATTTTGGTCAGAAAGTCTTGTTACAAATGAAAGTGTTGCATTTACCCTCTGGCCACTTGGTCCAGTGATTCCTGGTGCTCCCTGCTCACCTGTGGTACCCTAAATGGAGAGGGAAATTTGGGTAATTGTTAATATCTCAAACTATTGTTAATCTGAAAATGGTTAATGTATATACTAATAATCAGACAAATAGTGTTCCCCATGGACACAACGATGCAGCTGCAACTCATGAACATGACGTGTTATTCAAATAAGAAATTACAAATGTTGTAATTTCACCAAATGCATGGTTTTAATCAGTGCTGTCCACTGGGTCTCTGTTGTCTTTAATAATCCTTGATAACTTGAATAAACAGTGCTACAGTTTGTAATAAACAGTACAGCCTGATGGTCATTTCATTGGTGTGAACATATACAGTTCACCTCTTATGTCTCCTTCCTGTGGTTAGAAATGTTCATGTGGGCTAGGAAAGGCTTGAAGTTGAAGTTGAAGCTTATCAACATGTTCTCGACTGGATTTCAGAGCATCAGTTTCACTTACAGGAGGTCCAGGAAGACCCTGCAAACCAGTGAATCCACGGTGTCCCTTCTGGCCTCTCTCTCCATGGTCTCCCAGGTCACCCTTATCTCCTCTTGGTCCTTGGGGTCCCTTAATTAAAAATGTATAATGTCTCATAATAATGTAATGTTATGGAACGAGGGAGACTATGGTTGTTGACTATTAATTGCATAATAGAGCTGTTATTATAATTTAAAAACCACTGTAGTAAAATATATAAACATTTTACTTGTGGAGCAAAGAAATAGAACATTTAAGTTAGGATGGGCTTGTTTCAAAAAAACCTATGAGCCTAAATGTCAATCTTTTCAAGAACAGATTGACATGTACTTCAAAATAAATTAAAGGAATCCAAAATAGCTCAGTTTCAGCCCTTCTGACACAATATTCTACATGACTGCAAGACATTCTCAGTTGGAGACTCACCGTTAATCCTCTCTTTCCAGCTGAGCCGGGTGGACCAACAGGTCCTCTTGAGCCCTGCAAATGAGCAGAGAGATGAGAGACTGAAAGGCACATAAGCCTCTGCCAATGCTAAACAATTCTCCAACTTGCTGTTAAAATTTTTCCTATTACTTAAATTTAGAGCTAGTAAGATTTCCTGACCCTGCAAACATATCTGTATGATTTGAAAGCAAGTCTCTATCTCTGTTAGTTGCATTTTCATGGATAAATTATAATTGTCTAGTCAGGGAAATCGCAGATCCAGATCACCACCAAAATCTAATCAGCTGCACCTTGGCCCTAAGGGCTATCTGCTCAGCACATTTCATGGAAATCTGTTTAAGTTTTTGGGAAGTCCTCCTGGCTGACAGACAGATAAACTATCTGGGATGAAAAAATGGCCACATTTCAGTAGAGTCAAAATGTTCTGTGTAGGTTTTCAAATCTTGACTGACTTGACATATACATAAAAAAGAATTCTACATACAGCATCTCCTCTCTTTCCAGCACTGCCTGGTGCACCAACAGGACCTGGAGAGCCAGGAAGTCCCTGAGAACCGACCAAACCTTCAGGACCAGGATCTCCTCGGTCTCCCTGGAGGGGTCATACTTGTTACTTACTTGCAATATATATAGGTAACTTGAAATATACAAGTCAAATTGGATTTTCTGTCTGTTTTAGAGTTTATTACTCTTACCCTTTGTCCGATGACACCCTCTTTGCCTGGTGGGCCATCAGATCCAGCAGGCCCCTGTGGAGCAGAAGATGTTAGAGCACCTGTAGAGGTTTCTCAAAAGAGAAATCAGAGGAATACTTGGGATGATGCCAATGCCAAACAATCTCAAAATTTTCACATACATCAGGACCAGGGTCGCCACGAGGTCCATTAGCACCAGGAACACCAACTGGGCCTGGGGGGCCTTTGTCTCCAGCTGGTCCTGCAGTTCCCTGTTTTCCTGGTGGACCCTAAAAACAAAATAGGCCATTAATAATGAAGGACCTGAATGATCATTCCATTATGCATACTAATTACAAAGAGCCACATCCATTTTCTGTCATCTGTTCATTTATGCTGAATAAATGCACATTACCAACTACACATTCCAGTAAAATGCAGATTGGCTATTGGTCAGAAGAAGAAGTAGCTAATGTCCAGTAGAATTGGGATTTGAATGAGGTATGATACAGACCGCTGGCCCTGGCAGGCCTGGCATTCCACGCTCTCCCCTCTGACCAGGAAGACCCACAATGCCCCTCTGTCCTGTAGTTCCAGCTGGTCCTGGAGGGCCATCAGGGCCCTGAAGAGGAGATCATGATTAACAGACCATTCAGATCCAATACTCTGTAAATGGCCAACAAGTGAATTTCCATGTTATTTCCACAACTATCTGAGATCCACTGAAACTCTTGGGCACTGTGCTTTTGTTGTCACTGTGATTTAAAATCAAATTTACTACAACAGTTATGTAGCAATTTGTGGTTTTGATCTATTTCAACACTGGGATACTAATGTATGTCACATTTCTCCTCACAGACCACAAGACTCTGCAACTCTGACAAGCCTATACAAAGTTTTCTGGATGCAGAAATCAGTTGCAGCAGGCAGTGGTCGCTTGTAATGCGGGCAAAATTGAAGTTTATTCTACTGTTTGTCTCCAAACAATTTACTCTATATAGCCAGTCACCTCAAGTGTAATGCAATGTCACACTGAAAATGTTGCAATAGCATTAATTTACTGTGGGTCCATCTTCTCCGGAGTCTCCTTTGTCTCCTGGGCTTCCTGGTGGTCCGGGAGGTCCTCGCTCTCCTTGTCTTCCAGGGGATCCATTGTCTCCACGGAGACCAGCAGGGCCCTCTTTTCCAGGGGGACCCAAGGGTCCAGGTTCTCCAACAGGACCCTGACAGAAAGGGGTGATTTTGGTCATGATATAGTTGCATACAGTAGTATAGTATTTAATACATATAGTATGTTTAATATGTACATGTAGCATATTGTATATGTAGTCCAAGACTAGTTTTCCTGATTGGTCAAATATGCATGCCAGCTGTGTTATGGTTTCCCATAAAGTCTAGCAACTGTATTTTAACTAACTGCATTTTTATTGGTTGCTGTATGCCAATTCCTTTGCTAAACAAAAGATGATAAAGATAAAATAAATAAAGTACTTACAGGTGAGCCTGGTGGGCCGACCCTTCCTGCTGATCCAGGGAAACCAGTAGGGCCCTGAGAACATAGAAATGACAGTAAGCACTCAGATTATGGTCAAATAATATTGGACCAGTTTCATACCAGAATGAGATATCCAAATTATAAAAAAAGGTATGCACTTTTATATGAAGGTAAAGCACACCATGCTACTGAAGTTGTGTGCATCTTGCATGTAACGATTTTGAAAAAGAAAGCTTATGAATTAACAATATATTTCAAGTAGTAAATGCATATATAATGAATATATATATTAGATATAACATTTGGAAGTGAAGTCCTTGCTGTGCTCTTGGAATTATTTGCTCTTCATCTAGTGTAATTCAGTATCAAGTGATCTTACAGGTGCACCCTGTGTTCCTCTTCCACCTTTCAGTCCAGCAACACCAACTGGCCCCTACAAAAACAACACCGTATTAGAAAGGGGTTAGCACATTAGAGCACATGGAAACGTGTCAAAAAAACTACTTGCACCATAATGGACTAATGAGAGAATCCTGCATATTGTGTCATTACTGCAGTTTGCAACTCACAGGAGGTCCATGAGCACCAGCCAATCCTTGAGGTCCTGGAGACCCAGCATCTCCCTTCTGACCTGGCTCTCCAGGCTCTCCCTTGACTCCTGGTTGGCCATCGGGACCCTGGAATAGGTAGGTACTATTAGTGTGATAAGTCAAAAGTCTCTATCATCATCTGTCTTCTTTACAACAGCTAATAAATAGATGGACAGGTCTTGTGTGATCAATATGAAATATGAATCATTTTCAGCCAAAAAAGAAAATGGTTAGTAAATTAATAAACAATCAGATAGCAGGTTATATGTGAATGTATTTGTAAAGTCAAATGCATGGTAAAGATATGACATCTAGATAATGAATAACTACTTACAGGTGGTCCAGCAAATCCAACAGCACCAATAGGGCCAGGATCACCTCTAGCACCCTGCAGTAAATAATATATTCATCAAGTCCAAACAATCTACAATAATAGTACAATTCATAATACAAGCAACATAACTCCAAAATAATTGAAATAGGGGCAAAATTCTCTTTTGGTAAGGATCTACTCACATGGGTTCCTCTGGATCCTGGAGGTCCAGGTGGTCCTTTGGGCCCGGGTTCCCCCTACAAAGAAGTTGCATGTTTACTGACAATATTACTTTCATACCACCTTTCATTGAGATCGTGCTGTCTCATAAATCCAGTCTTTATACAGCTGTAAAAGCAAGTAAAAGCCAAAAACTGGCATGCCTGTATCTTCAACAAGCTGGAGACATTATGAAGATGCAGCAAAGAAAATGTGAAGCTGCAGGATTTAGCAGCGTACTGGGCATCTTGGGGACTTATACTTCCCAACAAAAAACTCAGTTCCTGCAGTCATAACCTTGAATCGTTTTGATCTAAACTGCAGCTCATAACTCATGTCAGAAAAAGTCTCTACCTTCTCACCGCTGGGCCCAGCAGGTCCAAGAGGGCCAACAGGGCCTGGGGCACCCTGTTTGAAAGGAAAGAAAACTTATTCATCACTGCTGCCAGTTACTGCAATCAGCTGAACATATGACATATGTTTCTTAGACAGAACAAGCTGTGACAAGTTCAAGTTCGCTCTGGTACCGCATCAATTTTGCCTGTTTCTTTTTTTCTCTGACTTAACAGTGTACACTTCATTTCCTGGTTTGAGTTCAGTTGATTCAGATTCAGTTGAGTTTCATTTCCTAAGAGATGCAACAAAATTTGTCTGCAGTGATTGAGAGTGTTCAGCTTACCCTTGCACCATCATTTCCTGGCGTACCCTCTGATCCTTTCTCACCAATCGCCCCCTGCATAGACAGAAAAGAGATGTCCTTAAAGTACTGGTAACAGGGATGACCTCTCTAAGTGTTGATGTGGTGTAACTCTCAAGTGCAAAGTGGAAATGTGGGGCCAAAGCTTGTTCAAACATAACTCTCCACATTGTGTACTCTGGATGCGTTTGATTTTTTTACTCAAACTAAGAGCAGAAAAATAACATGATAATGACACGGTAACAGATGATGGCGATTTAGAACTTACTCTGTCACCTTTTGGCCCAGGTGGGCCAGAGATGCCCCTCTCTCCTGGCATTCCCTGAAGACCTGGAGGACCAAGATCACCCAGTGCTCCAGTGGGACCGGGGCTGCCCTATAGAGACAAAACAAGGAGGTTTTTCACTGCTGACAAGATCAAGCATGTTTGAAATTTTATTTTCAAACATACTTGTATTTTATTGTAGGGTTGTCACTGAGCCTGTATATTTTTCCTTATCCCAATATACACTTATCAGTCTGAACACTGTCACATTCTTGTATATTTTCCAGCTCATTCTTTACATAGGCTGGTATGTTGGTACATTAAGACACTGGTATGAGTATGCAGTGGGCCAAACTCATTTATGGCTATGGGAAATGGTGAATATCCACAAACAGAGAAATGTTTTTGAATGCTTGTGAATACTTAAACTGTGAACCCAAATAATAATCCTGTAAATATGAATGATATTGCTGTCGTCACAGAAAAACTGACTCAGTTTGAACATTGAATGAGTTTCATGACCTTTGGGCCTTTTAAACTGTTGAAAACTCATTACAGTTTCAAAATTATTCAGGTGTCAATACTAAAGCAAGCAGTCTTGAAAATAAAAATAAATCACTCATTTTGCAGACATTTTTTATGCTCTTCACCATTCCAAATGCTTATGAATTCTGTGATATTCTCCTTTAACTATGACCCCATCAAATATAATTTACTAAGTTTAGTTAAGTTTAGTTTAATTTATTTCGACAACCTTTTAAGAAATGTAGTTGCACTTGTAATATGCAAAGAGTCGTCGAAGATGACAAAATAAAGTTATTGTGTCATCCTGTTAGGTGATACCGTCGTACCTTTGGCCCATCTGGACCTGGTGCACCCGGGATTCCCTTGGGTCCCTGCAGACCAGTCGGACCAAGTTCTCCTCTCTCTCCAGGTATTCCACGCTCTCCCTGGGGTAGAAATCAGTGAGTTTTAATTTTGATTACTCAGCTTCAATGTCCACAATTTCAGCCATGATGCTTGTAATCCAACATGAGGGAGGTTACATACCCTTGGACCAATCTGACCGACAGCACCGAGCTCTCCATGAATACCCTGAATGAAAGAGACAGTGACATGTTCAATAAAAGATGATCAATGATCAAGCCTGGTGTGACATCACACCTCTGATTTATTCCTAAAATAAGGACAGTTAACAATATTAAAGCTAGCAGTAGTTAAAGGGTTTCTGGTAACATCAATGGTGCAATGGCACCTAACCCACAAGGTACATACGTATCACCCTGCTCCAAGAAGTGTTGCAAACACAAGCTTAAAATACTGTGATTTAAAACTATGATAAGTTTCTTGTAATAGCATCATTTCAGTTGTATCTGTCCATGAAAAAACCTTAATATGTAGATAGGTATATTATATACATATAAAGGTATAAATCAGCATTTATAGTTTTAATCACACTCACTTGGTCACCTGGTTTTCCAGGTTCTCCAGGGGGCCCTTGGTTTCCAGGCAAGCCCTAAGAATAAAACATTTTTGTCAGACATCAAGATCAGAACACTTCTGCAGCACAGAGAGAGATCTAATCAATCCCTGTAGACCTGCATGTCATTTTGTATCTATGTAAGTCTAGTAAGACTATGTTCATAAACCTTTCTGCAACATTCTCACATTTAAAAGCCAGCTAAAAACAATAACACACCTGGAATCCATTTACACCCGGTGGTCCCTGCTCCCCTCTGTCTCCTGCAACACCCTTTCAGAGGAGACAGACTTTAAGTTTCATTTCTGATATCAGTAAAACACACTTTGTAATTAATGTAATGAATTAGACACCAGAGACTTACAGGTGGACCAGGTGGGCCAGCAGGACCAACTTCTCCATCTTTCCCAGGAGGACCCTTGAAACAAAGGTGATAATCAACAAACCTGGCCTTTCCACATCTGAAAAGCATGCTGGATTTCCCAAGGGTGTGGGATATTTTCAGGTTAATTAATTAACCTGAAAATATCAGATGATATTTAAATATCAGATGATGTATAAAACAAGATGAGATGAAGCTCTAATGAGGAAACTGGATCACTGCAGTGGCAAAAAATAGGACATGAATATAACACATGTAACAAATGGAACACATAGAGGCTAATGCAACAAACAAACTAATAAATATACACTGTTTTCATTATGCTAATACAAAACTCCTGTTTTCATTGTTCTGAATTCTTGCCATGTTAACTATTGACAGATTCAGAGGTTAAGAAACGTTTCTAGTTTACATATCAGCAGATTTCGTGCATACATTGTCTCAGGGTTAAGTCCTCTTACAGTAACTCATGCTA
>OMKZ01026774.1:0-10955 GCA_900302535.1 Neoniphon sammara
CTATCCTCTTTGGCCCCCCTGACAACACAAACCCAATATCCAACAGTCTTGGCAACCTTTCCACCCTCATCAAACCTCACGTCAAAAACCTCGGTGTCACCTTCGATTCAGCACTCAAATTTGATAAACAGGTAAAGTCAGTAGTCAAAGCCAGCTTTTTTCAACTCCGCACGATCTCAAAAATCAAACCATTCCTCACCTTTACAGACCTTGAAAAAGTCATCCATGCTTTCATTTCCTCCCGCCTGGACTACTGTAACTCCCTATACACTGGTATCCCCCACTCATCTCTCTCCCGGTTACAACTGGTACAAAACGCTGCAGCCAGACTCCTGACAGGAACCCGAAAGAAGGACCATATCACTCCTGTCCTAGCCTCTCTTCACTGGCTCCCAGTTAAATACCGTATCGATTTTAAAATTCTTTTATTTGTTTACAAAGCCCTGAATGGAGCGGCCCCCTCCTACTTGACTGAACTTTTAATCCCCTACTCCCCCTCCAGGCCCCTCAGGTCAGCTGACCTGGGGCTTTTAACTATCCCACGGACCAATTTTAAACTCAGGGGCAGGGGCCTTTATGGCAGCTGCCCCCAGACTCTGGAACAGCATTCCCCCCTCTGTTAGATCTGCCCCCTCCATTGACTCCTTTAAATCCAGGCTTAAAACTCACCTTTTTAGTATAGCTTTTGAGTCCGCCTGACATCGCTGTTTGTGTGCTTTTATCTTTGTTGACTGTTGTTTTGTTGTGATTATTACTTTACTTGTATTTATTTCATGCACTTTTAACATTGTACTTATTTTATTCATTTTTACCTGTACAGCACTTTGGTCCACTTGGGTTGTTTTTAAATGTGCTTTATAAATAAATTTGATTTGATTTTGATTTGATACATGAACTCATAAACTGAATGGTATTCTTCTATTACCAAATTTTAATCTTACAGCTGTCTAATGTCTACAGGTCGTCATGGTTCAACTTGGATAGCCTATCAACTAAATACATAGTAGCAAAATATTCACATTACACTTGATGGGTGATGGAAGAACTAATGTAATTAGTAAGCCATTCAGAATGAACCGGAATAATTCAGGTTTTTTGTGTTGTAACCCTTTAAAATGACATCCCTGGAATAGTGTTCAGAAAGAAGTTATGTGAGCATTTAAAAAGTCAAATCTTTGAATAACAGCTCCAGAATGCTCCACGTGTGTTGAGAATGAATGTCTGGGTCTAATTAGTCATATTAGAGGCCTATTTTGAGATTTTTAAAGCAGTGGTGGCTACAGGTATAATGTTCAATGCTGGTGGTTAAGCATTCATGAACTTCTGTTAGGGTACAAGCACTTAAACATCCAAGTGCTCCAGCAGAGTGAAATATATCATTGACTTAAGACATATGAGCCAAGAGAGTGTTCTCTTCCACAGATACAGTAAATCCTATATTGAGAAACAAGAGTTGTTTCCTTTACAGGCCACCACAGCAACAACGCTTCCATGACACAAAGAGAACTGGAGAAATTAAAAGTATTATCTGCACATTTATCATAATCATGCAACCACATGAGAACAGGGAAATGGGTACCTGAAGGGAGAGTATGGAACTCTTGTCTCTTGCTGCAGTAATTCACAATACGGCTAAGAGTATTTTCACTTCTCACTTAGGCTTCCAAAGCAACAAATCATGGAAAAACCTAATGCTGACTGAATAAAACATTTGTAAAACATGGCCATTTGTGTCTTATGAACATTGAAAGACCTCTGTTTCCTCAAACAAAACAAGCACTGTCGACCCTTCTTACACAGGACATCAGTATTTGTGTCAAAGCACAGTTGGAGGACGGGGGCAGACCACAGGGGGCAGGTTTCTGGGTACATGGTTGTGCCCTGTTTGGGGCAGCCTGATGGTTACCTGGTAGAGTGCATACCACGTTCACAAAGCTAAGTCCTCGTCACAGCATCCTGGGGTTGATTCTGGCCCGGACCCTTTGCTGCATGTTATCCCCTCTCTCTGCCATGTCTTTCCCATCTCTCTCCACTGTCCTTTCTAATAAAGCAGAAATGTCAAAAAAAAAAAATCTCATGGGATCAGGCAAGAGGAAATTTCTTTGTCCAGATGGTCATGAATTAGCATTGAGTGAGAAGGGCAGATTTTTTCCTCCCGTCAACATAATAGAAACATTGGAATTTGTAGCTTATAGATATTCTCTGGGGTCTCGTTGCAGTTTCATAACACCCCGCTCCATCCCCTCCTCCACCACCACATTAGAGTCCATTACTGTGATTGACAGTCTGTGATGCCAGTCGGTCTGTGATGCAAATGTCCCTCAGGTTGTCTCTCAATGTGCATCTTCACACTGATAAAAACTCCAACCAATCTCCAACCATAGTCTCACCAAAAATAGTTAATTACAGCAACCTCTTAATAATGCAAGGACTCTTTTGGGTTTACACCACTATTAACCTGTCAAGGCCCAGTGACTCACCAGGTTTCACAGAGCTGAAGTCACAGTGACAAACTGTTTCTAGGAACCCCCGAGTTCATCTGTTGCAGTTATACCACTTCTGCACATTGTGTTATCATACTGGCTATCTGTGAACTGATAAGAATCACAATGTCTTCTGGTTTAAGGGCATAAAATTAACTCCTTTGTTGGACTGATGGGGAAAAGGAGCCAGGAGGAGCCAGGTAATTTAGTTCCTCTGTGAACAAAAGCTCTTAGAATCATTACACTGTGCTTATGTGTCTAACTCTGCATAATTTTGACCATATTTCAGAAATTAATTAAAGAGCAGTGATATGGGGTAATAACTAAAGTTTACTGTTTACTGATTAACAAAATTTCTCCATAATTGCAGATTCCTACGAGTGGAACACAATACAGACGTACGACAAGCGCCGTTAAACAGTCATCGTTTCATCTGCCTGCTTCTCATCTAGCTAGTCTTCATACATGGGAGGGGTACCTGATGCTGGTTTTTGTTTTCTCAAAACTATGTATAGCTGTTAGTCTAATAAAAAAAAAGTTCTGTTTCCACATTGTAGTGATGTAGCAGTGCTGTACATGTGCCAATTTGATTTGTCCTGGCAAAAGGGGAATATTGTGAGAGGGGAAAATGAAATCACCCCCTCACAGAAACATCTGTAATTTCATGTATGTGACTTTCTTAGAACCATTTGTCATGCCACAAAGAAACTCCTGTTGTTGTGGACCATCAAAGCAAGGCCATACCCCTGGGTATATAGAAAATTGCACTGCCAATCCACTGTATAGTGCCTCATAAGTGTTTAATCACATCTGATTGTTCTGAAAATACAACCTCTGAGACAGGTATACTGTTCTGACAGGACATGTTCTCATTTTGGTTTTCAAGTGACTCTGGAAATGCTGTCATGTTGTCAAACTGGACACTATGAAACTATGGTATGATTTGAGTCTGAGTGTGAAAGTGGCTTGAAATATATTAAAACTATTTTCTTTATTAGTTAAACTTCAGTTTTGTGCATGCCAGTTGTGAATTCCCTGAATGTGAAAAATGTCTACAATAATGTTCAGCTAATCTACAGTACAGTTAAATACTGGAGGAAGGGGAGCCCTCTGGTGGACGATAAAGTTACTACATTGGCGAGACGCCTCTCTACATTTCACTACATATCAGATTGTGTCAAGAGGTCAACCTCTGCACTGCATTAGTTTAGCAGTAATCTGCGTGAAACAGATGCAGATGCATTCTACAACCAGAGATATTAATAGTTTGAAAGTTATGAACACTTGTTCAGATTATGTTATGCATTAGTACACATAATGGTAATGTACAACAAAGGTAGCTCTGAGGTGTTGATCACTGTAAGATTAAAGAAAAACAAGAAGACAGAAAAAATGCCACACACTTACTCCATATATATTGCTCTTTTATTTTGATAATATTTTGGCCCTAGAGCCTTCTTCAAGATCAAGTATAACACAGTCACTAGATATCAGAAAAAGTTTAATACATCAGATCTCCAGGGACATCATGAACAACTCAGTGTGAATATCCAAGTGTGGGTACATTATTGGAAACACTTAAAATCATGATGACAAGGTTCTCAAATGACGAATCCAATTGTGCTCTGTCCCAGAAAGTAAAACATCTAAGGTACCTCCTCTTGTGGGAAGCAACACATTTTCAAAGCCAATATATCTCAATGAGGCAATAGGATGATTAAAATCAACATGAATTATCTAGTAGCAGCTCATTTTGTTGCTTGTTGCCTGCAGCTTAGCTACACATGAATACACCAGATATGTTTCCAATATAGCCCCCAAGTGACTGTGTTTTACTCATTCACTTGATCTTGAAGAAGGCCCTTATTGTCCCTCTTATCCAAACAGAAGAGTAAAACACAATGGAGCAAGAGTGTGCGACACATTTTTTCTTTTCATGCATTAGTATATGTCATTTAGTTGTATACATGATATCAGTTTCTCTCTATCTGTCTCACACACACATAAACGTTATGTCTGTTTGCATAGCTAGTTCTAGTCCAAAACGGTTTCCGATGAAAAACAAAATTTAAGAAACAACTGAGGTGGTAGTATCCAGTTTGATTGAGGCCACCATAGTCATGACTGTCAGTGACATTGTTCACATCATATGACTCACCCCTAACTGCAAAGCTGTCTCTCACTTGAAATGCATAATATATTAGTCAAGCAGCTGGGAGCATTAGCCTCATTAGTGTAAGCAGCTCTACATAATCAATTAAAGGCTATACATTAATTCCAAATCCCACACCGAACTACAAATATATATGGGAATGATTAAGTTCTCTTTAACAAATATTGTTATAGAAAAATGTAATATAAAATAGCCATCTACTGCAGACAGATAGGTTCCTCATCAAATTAAAATGAACTTAAGTGACTGAAACTGTCAAAATTCATATAACGTCATGTCTAGATTAGTGATTTATGAGGCTATCCAAGAAGGAGCAACACAAAGCTGACAAACTCATTTAAATTCATCAGAGTTCAGTTCATTTAGGGTGTTAAGACTGAAATTCTCCATACCGATTCTTCTATCATCAAGTAATATCTTGTATTGATGATGACAAGGGTTAGAATGATGTTTTTTATAAGACATTTTTTGATTCAAACTGGTGATAGCCAATATTCCTTATCTTTGAATAAAATAAAACCTCTGCTGTCTTGTGGACACTACTGACTGGCTGATATGTGATTTTAAATAAAAATCAATTAGCCTAATACATCAATCTAACCCTAATGATGACACTGGTATATGATGGTCTTTTAAGGACCTCATCAGCCACCTTTGACAGTCTTAGGTGTACCATACTTTTGGCAGTCTGTAATTTGTAAGACTGGATTTGTCTGATTTACCTTTAAATGACTCTAAATGATTCTACCACAAGCTAAAGTGAGTCAGTGATGACCTGAACATTAGCTGTGTTAGCTGTTAGCACAGAAACAGTTACAGCACAAGCTTGAGTACTATAATAAGCAAGTGCACAAGTAAGTAAGAGGCATTATGAACTGATTAACCTGAGAGGTGACATAATCATCTATTGAATTACAAAACATCACGCAAACATTTTTGGCTTTCAGAAACAAACGACCTTTAGAGGTTTAAGTTAGCACTAGCATTTTACTAAAAGATAACTTGGGTAATTAAGTATTTAAAGCAATTTTTTTTTTTTACATATTATTTGTTTGTCCCCTTACCCTTTTTTTTCATGCAATTTGTCAAACTACTATCAGGTCCTTTCTTTCCAGCACAAGGTTACTATGCGGAAGTTGCTTGCAGAGCCTACCTGCCAGATCTTCTTTCTAATTCAAAAGGGAGCTAGGAAAAGAAATGTTTAATTTCCTCAAAAAATGGGTACCACCACTTGTTGTTTTTCATACTGGTATAATCACGTTTGTTTAGGTGCTATAATAGTTATTTTAGGACCCATTTTGCTGGGCCACAGAAGTAAATGGAAAGCTACAAATACAGCATTCTGGATTAGCAGCCCAGGGGAGCATGGAGCAACGAATGAGAATATTTCACCACCATGTGGACTCAAATCACATCCAGGTAACTATACAACCCAACACTCCACCAAAGTTCAATTCTGCTTCAAGTGTGACAAAGGGAAGCTAAGTCTGAAAACAAGTCTGACAGAGCACAGCTATACATGAACTCCATGTAAAGGAATACTGTACTCTGTACATCCACTGGTTCGATTACGATGGGTAGCATTTTGTGTTAGCTTAGCATAAGGATTGAAGTCTATGGGAGTCATCAGCCTAGCTCCCTCAGAGTGAAAAAATAAACTGTACAGCAACTCCGAAGCCGTCTTATTTACACAATATACCATGTACTTGAAATATACATCTTGGAATTTTTTTAAAAAACGAGTGTCATTTTAGGAGAGGTTAGATGGTAGAAATTACCACCTTAGCATAAAGACTTCAAGTCTTTATGCTATAAGCTAACACGAATTGCTACCCATAGGAACCGAACCAGTGGACGTACAGAGGTGAAAATGGTATCAAATATCTTGTCTCAGTCTGGGTAAGTCGGAAAAAGGGTATTTTGACCAAAATGTTGGAGTATTCCTTTAAGTTTGAAAACGTACAGCTATGGTTGACACAGTTTTGCTAGGTTTGAGAAAGCACAACTAACCCTCACAAAGAATACCTACAAATGACAAAGTAGGCTGAGGATATCCTAAGAAGGCTACTATACTGGTGACTGACAGTAGGTACAGGCACACAGGCAGCCAACCTCTATCGGGTGTTCCAGTGAATCACTGGTCTTTGTCAGGTTTGTAGATGGACAGGGTTCGAGCTGATGGGTCGGTGGCGTTGATCCAGCGTGGCATCCAGTAGTGAGAGAGCCAACTGGCTCGGCCTGGGTAGAACTTCTCAAACACCTGCCTGAAGTAGTAGGCCTCTTTGGTGGATGGAGGGTTGTGAGGGAAAGTCTTGGGAGCCTTTTCCAGCTGGAAGTCATTCACCTGAGAGAAGATAAAGGGCCACTCATATATTATAGGATCCAAGGTGCATGCCTGCATTTGTGTATGTGCGTGTGTGTACTAAGGTGAGGTTGATTTATTGACTTGCCCATGTATTGAGACAAACACCCACCTCCAATATTATGGCGGCTCCTTTCTAACAATCACAGCTACTAATTACATTTATATTATTATTTTCATATGAGATGGCTGACCATGGAAGTCAGTGAAAATTGACTTGGGAGTAGGACTATTAACAGCTGCTGGGGTGGCAGTCTGTAAATTTTTGGCATTTGTTTTGCCCTTGGGTATAACATGTTGACAGTTCAACATTTTGGGCTCCTTGTGCCTCTTGAGCTCTTGGTCTCACTGTTACATACACAAGGTGCTTTGCATTTGAGCAGGGGGAGAAAAGCCTGCTGTTTGATCATGGCCCTAAAGAGCTGCTAATCCACCATTAAGAATTTCATTAGTAGGGGTCTTAAAGCATGACAGCACCTCCATTCTCAGTGTTGCTCCGCCTAGCCCGTTAGTTTGACAACAGCAAAGCACTGGGCAGCGAGAGCAGCAGTGGAGAGGAATGGAGCGGGAGGACCGGCAGGTACATCAATGTGATTACATAAGCTACAACTGGATTAGTTTGAACTAAGGTAAGAAACTATGAGAGTCAGTTATTATGTTCTACTACTGTTGAGTTTTAACCCCAATTTAGCACCTTAAACATTGGCACTGGCCATCATATGCTACATGTATATGTTACTTGTATTGTTAATGCCTCGTATTACTGTTTTGTAACTCAAACACTTAGATTTCAGGGGGAAAAAAATTCTATTCTCTATTACTGGCCCCTTGAATGAAAAGTTGTCACATGATGGTGTAAATGATTTTTCAGAAGCTTTTTCACCCTGACGAACAAAACTGACCAAATTTACAGCTAACTGGCAGAAAACATCATCTACTAGAAGCTTCAGTCAACATTATTTGTATCCATTTCCAACTTCAAAAACCCATATCAAGCCCTACAACACACCTCAGACTCCAGGTGCTCCTGCAGGCTGGTATACCAGGACTTTTTTATTGACATCAGGCCATCACTGAAGGCTTCTTTCCTCCTCCACAGGATCTCATCAGGAATGAGGTTCAGACCTTTGAAGGAGTCCCTCAGGAGGTGCTTCTCTACTCCGTGCTGGTTACACAGAATATACAAAACTATTACAAAACAACATTCTTTTCACCGCCAGAGATACACCACCACCAAAGAGCACTTCCGTGTCAAGGAGGCATTTGTAAGTTGTATGTCTTTTTGACGTCATCAGCCATCTGCATTGATGTGTTGACTGGTTTGAACGCACAGACAACACACACATTACGACCATCTGACATAACTAACCTTAGGAGTCCTCATCTCCTCAGGCAATGAAAGGTAGTATGCTGTGAATCTGTGGTCCAGGAAAGGCACTCTGAGCTCCAGGCTGAAAGAAAAGCAATAAGTAACTTCAAACACTTCAAAATTCATCATGTAATCAGTGGAAATGCAAATATAAGTGTTATATATCACATATCTAAATACTGATCTTACCACTATGACTAAGCAGAGACCAAAATAAATAGTAATATTTGCAAGAGGACTGTATGAGATCACATGCTTCCTTGTCATGAAGGACTGTGGAGTTCACTTAAGTGTACAGCTTAGCAGCTGAAGAGGAAATCAGCTTGTGGTTTAGAGTGACAACTAGTGGAATGAAATGGAAATGACAAGGTGGAAGGCTATGCTGGCTGGAATTTCATGTACTGTCAGTTACTCTAACAAGTATTCTCCCATTTTTTGCACATATTCTTGTGCCACAAAACCTGCTCAAAGGATTAATTATGAAAACCTTTACTGACACATAGCCCAAATTACATTTATTTGGGACTATAATATAACAAATGTACAGAGGAAGCACTTTTGAATGGGCCTTTTCTGTCCGCTTTGTTCACTGAATTACAGGGTAGAAGCATAGCAGGGAAAGAGCACTAATAGTATACTCTCTGCATTCTTAGGCATAAACACCTTTCAACATAAAATCACATGCAGTTTAAAATAAATAAATAAATCCACCACGAAAGCTAAAATTAAGGCAATTTTGGAAACACCAGGTGATTTGGTTGGCGGTCCAGAAATCCCATTCATACCACTGTGTGTATTGTGTGACATCCTTAATAGACTGGACTCATAGAGCTTTTGTGCTTTTACGCTAGGCAGAAAGATTTGAGTTAAAGAATTGAAATGGGTTGGTTTACCATCAGCTAGTGTTTGGTTCATACAGTTGGGTATTGTGGAAGCTTATGAAAAGCTACCCTTGAGGTTTTTTAACTAAGTGGAGAGGTATATCGACGTAATTACAGGCCCTTTACAGCTGAAGTCTTTTAGTGATTGAACATTGCAACCCTTAACCAATATTAAAATCTAGAACATGCTGCTAAGAATTTATCAATGAAGGTTTTAAATTTGATTCAAACTTCTGCACTGACTGTTTTATTATCCCTGATGCGTCCCCTCATAATAATGAAAATCAATTCTGTATAATTTGCTATTTTTTAGTAATTTCACAAAAATAACAAACATAAAATACAGTAAGTACTTATATCTATAAAATGTATATAGAAGTGACAAAATGGAATGGAATTTCTATAATTTCCACTCCATTTTCCCAATGACATTTATATGAAATAGTTTGTAGGAGCATAAAACTTGCAAAAGTTAAGGTGAAACACTTTTTATAGTCATTGTTGCAGAGGTATTAGTGGGTATTTTAAGTTTTGACTTCATATCTGTTGACCAGTTATAGCTGTGTTAAACTTGAACACTTGGAACACAACTAAGGCTAAATGATACTGTTCAATTTCACATATGCTCTGGTGGTGATGCAGCACTGCTGAATGAATACAGGGGGCAGACTGGATGAGGTGAGTGGCACTACCCATGTGCAGCAGTGGTGCGATCAGCACGGAGAACATCAAACAAGTAGAGTTCCTTCATCAGCCGAACGCTGTCCTCTGCTGCCACCTTAGGGCTTGGAGCCTGGGAGAGGAACACAGCTCTGTTAGCAATAACACATGAGGCCTTTTCACTGACAGGTGGCAACACTTGGCTTATATGTCAGTATGAGCAGATACTGCCCTTTAATTAAAACGTAAGATATTGCCTGACTACTGCTAGTTCAAGTCTGCATATCTGTCCAACCTTCATATATAAATGTGGTACTCTCATCAGGTGTGGAGGGATTTTCTTCAACAGCTTCAGTGATGTCAGTGTATAAAACCTGTAAAACTGCCTGACTGCCTTAAATTGTCCATATTACAAAAATTCAAGTTTTCTTTTGATCAAGAATTTTCAATAAAGACACTGTTCAAATTTGATTTTGTCTCAGTGATTAAACTGAAAGTGATTGTATTTTCACAAGTCCATCCAATCCATTTTACAGGCCATTTCAGACTAACTAAAGAAGGACATCACAGCTGGACTAGTTCCTGATTGGCTCCCCTCATTAGAATTACTTAAATCTTGCTGCCAGGCCTGTTTGCAGCATTTGAACTGGAAAGCCTTTTTTGAATTGGAAAACCAGCTGTTGTCAGCCAATCACAATATAGTAATGTGAGAACTTTTAGTCTTCAAATTCCCTGAATCTAACCGATTCAGTTAAAGGAATACTCAAACGTTTTGGGCAAAATACCCTTTTTCTGACTTACACAGACTGAGGCAAGATGCTCCATGCCATTTTCACCTCTGTGAGTGCACTGGTTCAGTTCCGGTGGTTAGCATTTTGTGTTAGCTTAGCATAAACAAGTCTACGGGAGTCATTAGCCTAGCTCTGTCAAAGTGGAAAAAAAAAACAAAACAAAACTGTACAGCAACTCCGAAGCTGTCTTATTTACACAATGTATCATGCGTATTTGAAATACATGTCTAGGAAAA